>CAKALG010027933.1:0-10197 GCA_916700815.1 Helicolenus hilgendorfi | reverse complement strand
ACAACTTGGCAAAAAAATCTTCAAAATTAACAGGAATTACAATTCAGGTGTAAACATTTTTAATGCAGCAACAGATTGGTCAAACTTAAATTCCATTATATAATAAATTGAATTTAATATATCGGCCCCATTTTCACCGATACCCGATCCAGCTATTTGAATCAGTAACGGCCCGATATCAGTTCCGGTATCGGTATCGGTGGATCCCAAGTTAGAAGTCCAGTGCCACCTGAGTACGATGAGCTAATTAGGGGATGGGGGAACTATGCTGTGAAACCATCAAATGAAACAATATTGTACTCAGGAATCAATCAGAGCTGCAATATCCTAATCTTAGCGATATTCTATTTGTTTTATTATTATTTTATTATTGATCTTACTGACAATTACTGTGTGGCCAAAGCCTGATGTGGCTCATTCCCTTGTGCCATTACCTCCATTATTGTTCTAAAACATCACTAAAAACACATCAATGAGTCACACTGTTGCACTGGCTGACATGCTCCTTCATTACCATGAACACACACTGTAGTTTATTTTGAATCAACCCCACATACACCGTCTTCACTAGCACACCATTAATCAAACGCTGAAAATCATTCATAAGAAATGCAATATTCACTCCAGTTTGACTAATGGTTGTTTAAAACTACTAGGAACTTAAGGGCTTGGGGCTGAGGGCCACAATGAGGGTAGGGAAATCCAAAAGTATTGAGGGACAGACTTGATCAGCCAAGTCATATATATGATACCTAACCTTACAGGTCATTACGGAGCAATTCCATATATGAAAAAGTAGCTTATGCCTGTAATGACATTAGAAAATTGAATATACAACACACTATAATGACACAAACTATATCAGTTTCTGCACTAATAGCCGAATCCAGAGTTATTTCCCTTCCTCCGTTCATGTGAATGAGCCCCAGACCGCAGCAGACTGAGGGCTGGGAGGTGGCGTTAAAAGAAATGCCACTACGCCTGCTCTATGGGCCCAATGAATGTGGAAGATTGGCAGATGATCCGGGTATTTTATCACTATTATTAAAAAAAAATGAAATTGTTGCGGTTGGTGGATTTCCCTCATTTGGGTGAGTGAATCCAGGGCAATCATTTGTATTAAGTTTGAATTTGGTGAACTTTGTCAGGCAAATTTGCACGGTTGACCAATAGTAAATGTGGCAGCATTCACTTTTATTTAACCCTCCTCTGTTGGAGTATAAAAAGGAGTTGTGGGTACTTACACGTCTTTTAAGAAAACTTGTGAACCTATCGTCTTGTTGGCGACCGAGCTAGCTACTGAGCTAACAAGGTTGCCCAAACATATTTTTCCCCTTTCTTAAATGGCAATGGCAGCTATTGTAACTGACTGAGCTGACAAGCTTGCTAGCATGTTAGCCATTAGCTCACCAGATACAGTATTTAACAAATCCTCTTAGTTGCGAGCTTCTGTATGCTGATGATATGATGATGTTCATTAACATTGCTGGGTGATGCTGATCGAGCAAACATGCACTTAACAGTATAAAGGGGGAAAAATACATTGTGCTGGAACTATCCAATTCTATATTTATTTGTATGGATTGTCGATTCAGTTATTTTGTAAAAATTAAATGGTCAAACAATATTTATTTTTTTCTTTGTGTGTAGTTTGCAGCACATTGAGAGTTCATCTTAGTTTTTCCTGTACTTCACTTTACTATCCTTAGTTATCTCAGGAGATCCTCTCAGTTTGAAAGTTAATGATATGGGACATCAGCAGCTCCATCAGCCATGGAGGATGCCTGTGATGACATTACAGCTCAGCAGGTGAGTGGATAACTAGACACTCAAACATATTTTATCAGCTTTTCTTTGCAAATAAAGATGTGATGTGGATGAAAACCAGTGACCACATTTTGCACAGAACGGCAATATGAATACATTACTTGAATTAATTTAGGTTTTTTTGGCTTACTTATCCAATTTGAATATCCAATGCTGAATTCAGTACCAATTTGGGGCTCAAGTAATAGTACGACCGCAACATTTCATACATTCATAAATGTGCCTGGGTATTCATTTTGCTTTGATACTTTGCTGTGTCTCAAGTGGTGCTTTAAACTCAGATGGATTTGTTCTTTGTAAGAGCTCTGCAATCGTTAGAACTTGAGTTATAATGCCACCAAGTAAAGCACTTTGCTAAGTAACTATATGATAGATGGGAGTATGTTTATCTTGGATATAGATGTGTATGTGTGTGTAGGATATTTTGAGATCTTGTAAAATCGATTAATGTTATTGTACCATTATGTAGTTTGTTTTTGGGAGCTGCACTGAGGCAGATTCAAATGGAATTTGTTGACATGACAAAGTATTTAACCTTTTGTCTTGTTTGCATTCATTAACATAGTTGATAGAATGTAGTTGATTGTTGATAGAGCGTATCTTGTCACCTGGAGATGCTAAGTATTATTAATTAATGATAATGGCCATTCTGGCAGCACAGCTGAAGGGCTAGCAATATCAGTCTGTCGGTCCACCACTTCAGTCCAGACTGAAATATCTCAACAACTATTTGATGGATTGCCATGGATTTGTACAGGCATCTGTGGTCCCCAAACGATGAATGACTGTGGTGATCCACTGACTTTTCCTCTTCACTTACCCTGTGTAATATCTCCACATATGCTGGATGGATTCGCACAGTTTGGTAGTCCATCAATTATGCCTAACTTTAAGTCTTAATATAATTTAAACGGGTGATTTTAAAATCATTTTTGTAATGGACTGTAAATATGTTTATTTCTACTGTAAAGTCAGGCATTTTAACATGAAGGTCTATGGGCATTGCCTCACTTTTAGAGCCAGACTTAAGTAGCCATTAGAAAAACTGTAATTTTTGGCAATTCTGCGTTAGCTTCATTTTTCAGAATCGGATGTTGTCGCTTGGTACAGACATTCATAGTTTTCACGGATTAATCCTGATGGTTTGTAATAACTTTGTTGATCCCCTGACTTTTCATCTAGCGCCATCATCAGGTCAAATTTCCATTTGGTCCAAAACTTTGGTTTAGGCCCCAGTATCTGCAAAACTAATGCTATTCCCATCAGGTTTAGCTGGCATTTGTGTTTAATGCTAATTAGCAAATGTTAGCATTCTAACATGCTAAACTAAGATGATGAACATGTTATTAACTGTATACCACCTAAGCATTGGCATTCCTAGGATTATTATTGTGTTATATTACACGGCTTTGTTGAATACTCTATTCTATGGCGTTCTACGGTCTGTTATTTTTTTTTATTGCAGATCATTGTTATGTATAACAGACTGTTGCTATGGGCGCAGTTCTGATGTCGGAATCTGGCGGACTGTTTTTGTGTCAAATTTATGATTTCTTAAGTAAGTAGCTGTGTAATAAGCAGGATAATGTACAGCTAGCGGGTCATTGTTGTGAAATAAATCCCTACAGGGATTCGCGTCAGGGTCCTTCACCCTGCCGCATCGCCCTGTCGGGGTTTAATTCACAACAATGACCGGCTCGCTGTACATTATCCCTTACATATTTACATGCTGATGTTAGCATTTAGCCCAAAGCACAGCAGAACAGCGCTAGCATGTCTGCAGAGCAAGAAAGCACAGATACAAGTAACAAAGACATGAAATCAAGAATTACACACAAATAGTTCTTGAAATTATTTTCCAGACTAATATCAGCTGTGCATAATACAATTTGTGGTTAGTGAGGAAGGAATACATGCTATTGCTACAACTTATATTTCCCTAATGAGGCCCAAAACAGAAGTGCATTTTAACAAATATGTGGCTGTGCACAACGATGAGATTTGAACTTGTTCTTTACCTAAAATTGCCAAATGAAACATTTGGCCCTGTTGTTTTGCCGAGCTAATATTTACTTCACTGTTGACTATAGTCATGTCTAGTGCAGTATGTGTTCATGCTGCAGCGTTTTCGCTAATTATTTACTGAACATTGAGCAGAAATCATTTGAATGGCTCTGCTGCTAGTGTATTTGATTAGCTGATGAGATAGTGACGACTAACCTTATGTTATCTTGTTGTGATGTTCAAGGGCTACATGACTGACAATGAGAAAAAAAAACAAGTAACACACTAAGAATCCCATTTGAGGTGTACAGAGGAAGCGGTTTAAGACAAACTCCCCCAGAGTGTCCATCTCAAAGCAACTAGTTATTTAAGCAATATCCACTCTAAAGCTCACAGTCGCCTCTTTTGCTGTGGTGTCAAACCAGACTGACCTCAGCTCAGCAGGCTATTACAATACAGGGTGGGCTCAATCTGTTACAAGTGCACTAAAGAAGTGGTGTCTGTCCACGGTGTTTCTTTACACTCCCAACAGAGCAAGCTGCAATAGCACTTTCAGAAATACAGATGTAGTAAAAAATGCAATGTATACTCCTACAATGGTTTGTATGTTACCTTGTGAAAACGTATTCCTTATTTTTTGTGCATTTTCCAACGAATATCCAGCAATATGTGTCAATTTCCACTCGTTACATGCATACAGTCTTTTCAAAATAAACTTCTGTCTTCGGAGGAAACAACTTGGTTAGGTTCTGGCAACAAAATTACTTGGAAGTGGCGTTGCTTATGCACGGAAATTACATGACTGACAGGATATGAACACTATAGTCTTCTGGGCAAAAGTCTGGTGTTTTGTGACCCACCCATCCACCCCAACCTCCTCCCTACATGGCACTTGTCGCTCTTCATACTTCCTGGTTCACCATTAATTGGATTACACACATATTGATTTTGTGGGATATATAGGAATTACAGTGTTCTACTTTTCGTAGCTATGAACGGTATATGAGGAACAGCCTGAAAAACGAAGGCTCACCCAACGCTTATGTAAAGATATTTTTTAGCAAAATGCCACATTCACGACACATCGTTTAGACTATAATGCAAGCAACCAATTCGTAAAAACTGTTCATGTTGGTCAGCGAAATTGCAATTCTGTGTCAGATATTTGGGGTTTCCTGGTTTTCCTGGTGATCTGCAGTTCTGACTGTGGCCACTGTCCCAAAATCACCACACAGCCCGATGCTGTTCCTGGAGGCCTGTTCATAATATGGCTGGGTAATATATCAATATTATGAGGATATTGTGATATGAGACTAGATATTGTCTTATTTGGATATCATGATATTGTAATATGGCAAAAACATTGTGTTTTCTTGGTTTTAAAGGCTACATTAA
This sequence comes from Helicolenus hilgendorfi, assembly GCA_916700815.1. Lineage (NCBI taxonomy): Eukaryota > Metazoa > Chordata > Actinopteri > Perciformes > Sebastidae > Helicolenus > Helicolenus hilgendorfi. Next base: position 4,971 of record CAKALG010027933.1, on the reverse strand, counting down.
TATAGTGATGTAATTTTCTGATCTTACCAGACTGTTCTAGCTGTTCTATTATTTGCCGTTACCCACTTAGTCATTATATCCACATTACTGATGATTATTTATAAAAATTCTCATTGTGTGAATGTTTTGTAACAGCACCAATGGTCAACCCTACAATATCATTGCAATATCAATATTGAGGTAATTGGTTAAAGAAATATGATATATGAGTTTTTCCATATCGCTCAGCCCTAGTTCATAACCATAAAAAAACATGGGGATGAATGAAGAACATAAAAGAGAATGAAAAGAAATTAAGAAATTAATAAACCCATGGTAAATAAAGCAGAATGCATATGGGAAGAGCACATATGGAACACACTTACAGACGGTGCAAAGCAAAATAAGACAGAACGGGCAAATTAACAAGATATACAGAGCAGAAAGGGTATAAAAGCCAGCAGTAGTTTTTCCTAATGAACTGTCCTTCATTTCCTTTAATTGAATCCATGTTTTAACCCATTTTCTCAAGACAAACACACACACTTACATGGGCAGTTAGGTAACAAACACGGCTATAAAAAACTGACAGATAATTGCATACATACACATACACACAAAACGGGTTTTTGTGTGTATAGTGTAAGTATTTGAATACACCAACAGGAGATTTTAACTATGTGTGTGTGTGTTTGGGTCTGTATCATGCTCATTTATTATATCTAAAATTATTGTTTGTCTAAATATCCTTTTTAGTGTCTTTTCTTTTACGTGTTTCCTGTTCAGGCGTGTCCATGTCTGTTTCCAGTGTGTTAAAGAGGCTTATGTCTTTTCATGTTCAAGGCTGTCCTGTTATCCTCAGTTGGAGGATGGTGACAGGCAATAACAGATCGGATTATGAAAGAATAATCTTTAAAACAATCTTAAATCATTGAAGGTATTATATTTCAGTAAGAAATGCTCACTTAAACAAATGCCGCAGCACTTCAGACGCTAGTTCTATCCCGTTCGGCTGTTAACTGAATATGTAATGAAAAGAAGTTGTGCTTTATTTTTAGAGTGTAGCGTGTTAAGTTTTAAAGTTAGAGGGAAGATAATGGCATCATTATGAAACTACAAAAACCTAAGGAATCCATTTTTATGTGTCAAAGCACGTCGGAGTAGCTTGTCGCAAAGGGGGCTCAATAAGGCTCCAAACTCACGCTAAATATCGGCGAGGAAAATCTGTCATGGCCATTTTCAAAGGTGTCCCTTAAACTCTGACCTCAAGATATGTGAATGAAAATGCGTTCACACTGACAGCTGTTGTTGCCTGTTGGGCTCGAGTCTGCCATGTTATGATTTGAGCATATTTTCCTATGCTAAATGCAGTATCTGTGAGGGTTTCTGGACAATATTTGTCATTGTTTTGTGTTGTTTATTGATTTACTATAATAAATGTATACACACATTTGCATCAACTAAGCATATTTGTCCACTCCCATGTTGATAAGAGTATAAAATACTTGACAAATCTCCCTTTAAAGTACATTTTAAACAGATACAAAACGTACGATCAATTTGCGATTAATGGACACTAAGACCAGTGACTTGTCCAATGACAACCAACACTTGAAACAGTCTTGATTCCATTTTTTCTGATGGGTGTTTTCTGAAGCATGCCACTGCTGGTGTCACTGATGGGAGTCTGGCACACTAGAGGCTATTTTTAACCAAGAAAGAACATGCTTTGGAATTGCGGCGGTTAGCAAGTTATCCCATCAATTTATTTTTTACACTCATCAGAGAGCCCAGAAAGTCCCAGCGTTTGGTCCCGCAGTGAATGTAAGAGAAACACTCGGCCATAGTCTCTCTGGCTTTATTCTCCAGGGTTTCACCATCACTCTCCTCTGCAGTACACCAGAGTACAGTATCTCTCGCTCTCTCACTCACTCCCCTCCTGGGTTCTGCTAATGGCATTTGAGTCAAGCAATTGGCAGCGATCCAGCAGAGTGAAAATTCTCCATCTTGCTACCATGAAAAAACCTGTGCGTTTTTCTGTTTGTGTGTGTTTTCATGCTATGCATTTGCATGTGTGTTTGTGTGGCTGCACACGGATATAATTTGATGCCTCAGTAAGCTTAGAAGAAGGCTGCCGATAAAGGAGTGCAGATCTGTTTGTGTGTGCATGCATGTGTGTGAGAAAAAGACTAGGAAGTGAGCAAAGGCCTCCTCAGTGATTAGGTAAGTCATGGACACCTCACGCTGTAACAGTCAAAGGGCTGGGGCTAATCAATACACACACACACACCATAGGCTGTTTTGCAGGCAGCTGTAATCAGTCTGTGGCTGTGGCAGCCCGCGATGGCAGATTGATTCACTCTCATCCCTCTTACTTCTTTTTCACACTCTCTGTTTACCCTTTTTTTCTTTTTTCCCTCTGACTTGGCTGACTTGCTCTTTGTCTCTGTCTTTCCATTAATTTTTGTTTCTCTCCAACTGCTCTTTTTCTTTTTCTCTCTCCTAACTTCTGCCTGTCACTTCCTCCTCCCTCTGCGAGCGCTCGCTTCATACTTTTCATCACGTCCTGTTCCCTCAGGTTTCTGTGCTACTCTCTGCGTCTCACTCTCTCTCGTTTTATGTATTGTGTTCCTCTGTTTGCCAGTGTGTAAATAGTTTCTTTTTGCACCCATGGTCTCTTTTTCTGTACTCTTGAAACGTGAGATGTGCTACTGCATTCTTGTAAGCGTAATGTAATTATTTTTAATTACGATTTTGGCCATATTCGATCAAAGTAAGCCAACTCAGAAATGAGAGCATAAGATGTAAACAGTGGCGAAATAATAACAGAAAATTCAGTTACTCAGGACCCTTATTCATATTAAAAAGACAAAGAGCATTTGCCAAACAGGCAGCAACAGCTGTCAATGTGTCAGTGTGCTGACTTGACTTTGACTTTCCCTAAACAGCATGTGATTATCATAATGTGGGCATGTCTGTAAAGGGGAGACTCGTGGGTACCCATAGAACCCATTTTCATTCACATATCTTAAGGTCAGAGGTCAAAGGGCCCCTTTGAAAATGGCCATGCCAGTTTTTCCTCGCCAACATTTTGCACAAGTTTGGAGTGTTATTTAACCTTCTTCGCGACAAACTAGTATGACATGGTTTGTACCAATGGATTCCTTAGCTTAAATAGTTTTATATCATAGCATTAGCATCACTCAAGCTTTAAAACCTAGCCAGCTACAACCTAAAAATCTCAAGATCCAACCTGGGAATACTGACAATAGCACATGGAACTGACCAATTCTTATTTTAATGGTCTTGCCGTAAGTCAGAACTTCATTCATATATTTCCATTTTCTATGCTTTAGTTTGCAAAAGGGCGATTGCTGTTCCCTGTTTAAATTTTCACTTTTCTTTGCTGTATGCGGTTACTATTTGCAGTACCATGACCCAGTTTCCCCACAAGCATCATTAAAACTTTTACTGTATCTTTATTCAAATTGCCACCTGAGCTGAATACTAATCGACCCCAGAAAGATTATTTTTGCCACGGCAAGTCACTGATACTCTGGTTGCCTGCTGCATCTCCACCAGTGAAATACCAGCCATCCATCACCTACAAGACACCTGTCATACACATTCATCATCTTTCACCACTGCAGAGTCACACAAACCAAACAAACCCGACACAAGCACGCACACATACATAAACACACGAGTCACTCAGATGGAAATGTATCCTTCATCTTCAGCCTGGTACAGTCACACGCTCGGAGAAAAAACGCAGAGTGCACATAAAGTGACGCGTTCGCACACATGGGAGTCATTCAGCCAGACAACTGTATCCATCATTCAGCCGAGGACAATCACAGTCACAGTCACGTTCTACTGGCTGGATTTTGCATTAGCATGTAGGCTGTGAAGTCCGATTCTTGGGCTTTTTGTGGACAGGTAAGACAAGTATATCTGGACAGCTATCTTTATTAATACTTTATGATTTCTGGTGACGGTCACGCACACAATTGTGCCTTCATGCTGTCCAGTACATACTGTGTAAAGGCCTTTAAAGCCAAAGGTGATAGCTGGATTTCATCATCTATTTGCAAAGTAAACACCATTGATGATATCTTTTATGTGCTTTTTTGTAATGACATAAAAATCTACCTCTTTTGTTTCTATTCTTCATATGTGCTCTAAAGTTGCTGCAGTACAAATATGACTGTTGGATATTTTCTCTTGGAAGGTAACCGAGAGGGGAAATAAAATGTTTTAGGGCTGATATCGACTTTATATTAGCTCAGTCAGGGACACGTCAAATTGATCATTTATAGAAGCTGGTTATACAGTTCAACTTGGCTGAAAAGGTTCTTTTCTGAGGTAGCTCTTAAAGAATCCAAGCAGCAGCCAATATTTCGCTTCAAGAACAAATCACCATTTAAAGAACCCGTGTGTAACTATAAGGGGGGTCTATTGGCAGTAATGGAAAATAATATTAATAAGTACGTTTTATTTGGTTTGTAATCACCTGATAATAAGAAATGTTGTATTTGCATTAACTTAGAATGTGCCGTTTATATCTACATAGGGAGTGAGTCCTCTTCACAGAGTCCACCAATGTCGCAACGCCATGTTTTAGCAGTAGCCCAGAATGGCTTAGGCCGGAGCAGACGACGTTACTCACCACTCACTTCTTACGTACACACACTCTACGCACTGGCTCTGCTCCATATGACCTACGCTACTCTTACATTTGGCTCTAGAGAGGGCCATTCGCATTTTCGCGTTGGCCACCGTAGCTCTCCTACACACTTGGCACACAGGAGAGGCTTCAGTTGGTTGCAATCTCCTCACCTCTCCCCTAGATACTGCCAGATTCTACACACTGGACCTTTAATCAACATATACAGGAACTTTGAATCAAAGATAAATCTACGATAACAAAAATAAAGCACATAAGGAGGCTAGGGTTGGCATGTGCATATATCAATAAAGTAATATTGAAAA
>CAKALG010027932.1:0-10662 GCA_916700815.1 Helicolenus hilgendorfi | reverse complement strand
CCCCCCTCCACCTCCACCACCCCTGCTCTGGTATCAGGAGGCATGGGGAGGTGCTCCAGCCTGCGGTCATAGTTAACCATGGCAAAGCAGCGAAGACTGGCTGCTATGGTGCCTCCATTCCTCCCGAGACACAAGGGTGAGCAGGGCTTTGAAGTTAAAAGTGTGGCTGGGAGACAATATGAGCAGCGTATGAGCATCTATCTGTACTGTGTGATATAAGGGCAAAGGTGGGATGATCTGATGGTGTCCTGTACAATACTTGTAAAAGAAAAAATTCTGCGTAGGGTGACCATCAGGTTACATATAAAGGCTGCTTTATATCTACAGTAGGGCTGCACAATTATGGCCAAAATGACAATCACGATTATTTTTATCAATATCGAGATCACGATTATTTATCACGATTATTCATTGATTTTTACAAACAAAATATTTTTATTGCATTTCACATCTAAATAAACAGAGCGCTGCTTTCACTTCCACATTGTGCTACATTCCTGCTAATGTACAAACTGGGGCTGCGTGATGTTGGAAAAACTGACATCACAATATTTTTTTTCTGCGATATATATTGCAATATAAAAAAAAATACAGGACTATTTATCCTAAATTTTATAGCCTACATTTTATAGTGAAATACATCAATCTGGTGCACGTTAAGAGCAAAAGTGAAGCCAAAACATCTCGATCACTGGCTGGTGGCTGGCTGTTAGTTTAGGAAGTGTTTGATTTGATCTGCAGCGGAGTTTCTGTGGGAAGCCAAAATCATGATTGTGATTAATATTTGATTAATTATGCAGCTGTAATGTAGAGAATTTGTGGGTAAAACCATCCAGGCTTTAAATACTACGTTATGTTTTAGTAGGCTAAGAGTAGGGCCCTATGATTTACGCATTTACGGAATCGCAGAATCTGATGATAAAAACAGATTCAGCATTCTTGTCAAAGAGGCCCTCTCAGACAACTGGCGTAGTCCACACTACACGACTTTAGCCATTTTCCACTTGCCAACAGTTGTTGGAGCTCCCAAACAAAAGCCCCAGATCAGAGGCAAATTGGCATTGGCTCGGTGCCCGCTGTTCAAAGACGAAAGCCGAGAGGCTCACCGATGCCTCACCTAGCAGGTTAAATGTCTGACCTGTCAAGGACCTACTGCCAATGAGAGCGCAAGACACTGGTTGAAGGGAGACCTCGGGGAGGGGTCACCGGTTAGTCATCCAAAAACCTGAGGAATTCAACATTAACAGCTACATTTAGAGCACTTTATTTTACAAAAGGGTGGAATGGTTTTTGTATGACATCAAATTAATTGATAATCATTAATTCTTTATATTTTCTTATGAATTGTTGACATTTTATTCATCCACCACACAATTAGACACTGTTCCTGATGACAAAATGTGCTTCAATCCTAAAAAACTAAATTCATAAAAACTTAAACGTGAAACACGGAATTTGGGAAAAAATAAAACATATTTCATAGGGCCCTAGCTAAGAGGAACACTTAGGAACACAAGCCAGTAATTGCAAAGATTTTAACTGATGGATTATGCATAAAACAGCAGTGCATATTGACCTTTATTTCCTGTTTTGCCTGCCTTAGGGTAAAACAGATTAATGGGAGGTCTGTATGTGTTAAACAGTTCAGGTATCATGATGAGAATAGTGTCAATTTAGCAGAAACTATTTCCAAGAGAGAAGAATGAGGAGAGAGCTTTAAGTGCTCACTAAAAGTGTCCATTGCTACCATAATTTCATTTTTTTTTTTTTTTTTTTGATAAAAAAAAGTATAAAATTAAATTTATAATAGCAAGTGACAAAATGCTGGCTCATGTTCATGAATCAAACAGTTCACAGCATATTAATTCATCAATCTATTTACAGGACTATAAATGTTTTTTAGTCTTCCAAATGTTCGATAGCCACTGAAACTTTCCACGCAGTTTGGAGAATAAAAGTGGTCAATACATTAATATTAACTGTGAGCAATACAGCTAGTTGTGCTGTAAGATGATGACTGCAGCTTCGATATATGCATATGTATGATCAGAAGACACACAAGACAAGATGAATGCTATACTGTAGCATAACAGCTATTTCATTATCTAGCAAGGTCCCATGACGCTGCCCTAATGAGATGTCCAACAATTATTACCACTGCATGTTCTCCTTTAGAGAATATCAGATCATCTTTATCAAACATAGTATTTTATAAACCCCTCTGTCATTTACAATTAAACACATCATCAACAGCAGCGTGCATATCTGAATAGAGGGCCTGCTTTACATTTCAGTGTACACACAGGGCACACTATGCCTACAAAGGAGGCCTTCAGAGAGAACGAGAGAGAGAGTGAGAGACGGGATGTGCAAGGAGCTAAATCTTTGACAGAGCACAACGCATGCCTTGCAAAGTCTGTTTAATGTTGTCTTTAGAAATATCTATTCCACACGGTAAATAAGCCCCAGTGATGACTGAAGTTTTGAAAGTGACCAGAAGGGCTGTGATGGCTTGCGTTTGATAACCAGGGTGTCAAGAAAGCGGTTAAGCAGAAGAGGGAAGGTCTCTTACTCTCAAATATGTGAAGTATGACAGCATTCATAGATGTGATGATGATTAACTTAAACTCAATAACCAATAGTACTGCTACAATGCGTTAATTCAATATTTAAAAGGACAGTGAATTGACTTCTTGACGTTATTCTTATTTAACTCAAATAATTAGTGTAATAAAACAAAGGTAGAGTGGTTAACACTGTCGACAACCTGACTGCAAATAAGCATTGGTGTTTTTACTGCACATGAAGATATTGACATATTCACACAGACACAAACCAGCTCTAGATTTATAGAGAAACCCGATCATTTTGGATGAGACAACATACTGCCATTTAGTGTTCAATATGTTCATAGACACTGAGATATCATCAATTATCCTCATCTCGTACACAAATTAATTTGGTTATCGCCACACTTTAAAACCATTCCACGAATTTTCTCTTGCTGGAATAATTTGTTTGATTAGACGGTTTTACAAGCGGAAAGGAGAGGCCTCTGCATTAATTATGTACTGTATAAATCTGGCACAGAAGAAAAGAAAAACGGCAAAACAGTTTTTTAATAAACTTCATAAATAGAAAATTGATTAATTGAGCAGCAGAGTTGTGTGGCTCTTTGCTGCCATCTAGAGTGTCTTAAAAGACATTACAAATTTTAGATGGAAGTTTTAACTACTTTTTATAAATCAATGGAGCAATCCATTTTTATGAACTTAGTGGAGTCTTGGCATTTAAAAACAATGTCCTTTGAAAGGTTGTTTGGTTTTAATTTGCACTTAGGCTGATGGTCAGTAGGATATATAGTAAGCGGTTATTATTAGAGGAACAGTTACACTGGAAATGTAGAGACTAGTAACAAAATGGTAGTCTTTGTGTGTGTGTGTGTGTGTGTGTGTGTGTGTGTGTGTGTGTGTGTGTGTGTGTGTGCGTGCGTGCGTGCGTGCGTGCGTGTGTGTGCGTGTGTGTGTGTGTGTATATATATATATATATTAAGCTTATCAACTTTTAATTCTGAATTATGATCGTCAGTATTTTGAGCAAGTAGCTTTTGGAAAATAAGGTCTTGCCAAAGTCAGTAAGTCATCTGTAAATACATATTTAAGTCACCATTAGATATGTTCTGCTGCTATGTACATATTTATTATTACTGAATGAGAATCTTTGGCACAAAAGCTTCTGAGAATGAATTAAGATCTACGTCTCATTTGTAGCTACAATTTGTTCACATTAATTAGGCTGCCATGGTCTCCTCAACAGATTTTTTATAGTTGTTTATAATTTTAGTAACTTTCAAAAGTTTTGAGAGAAAAGATTTGAAAGGATTCAGATTAAATAAGCAGAACGGATGCTGGATTCAGATTGGATAAAATGCTAAAACCCCAACTCTAGCCTCAAAGCCTAAAAAGAATTAGTAGACGCTATGCTGTTTGAAAAGGGATGCATTCATGAAACACAATGCATCCCTGTCCTTTGTTAGGTCCCTAGTAAATATTAGGTTTCAATATGTTTAAGTCTATTTGCCCCTGCATCATTCTTATGCATATGGTTAATGTTAAATGTTTCTTTAAAATACAAATAAAATCAAAAAATCACTGTGCCCCTAAATTTCGGAAATAAAACAATTTGGGGGCACCAGTAACCCCATAAAAATATATGTGAGCGTACATACAGCCCTGATGGGGTTATTTTTCTCTTTGAATTTAATGCTACGCAGTTCATCTTGAAATCTTGGAAGTCTTTGGGAAAATCCAAATGGAGGGTATCTAGATCAAATACAAAAGTTTCATTTCCACTGACATGTAGGAAGCCAAATTAGGCCCTGAAATTACAATAAATTAAACCCAGCAGACTTGGTTGCAGTGTTCACCGTAGCGCATTATGAATATAATATGAAAGCGTTGTATTATTGAAAAGGCTCTTCAAGCCGGCAGAATGTGTTTTTGGGAACTGAGAGTACTTATATTGGTGTGTGTTTGGCAAACCTCGAGATCACATTAGCATAGACACAGACGGCATCCTTACCGACCGAATGAACTCTTTAATAAAGCACAATATGTCATCGATATACTGTATGGACAGATGAACTCGTGTTCCACAACAAAATGTGAAAAGGTTAAGAGAACAAAGGTGAAATCAAATTGGTATTGGAGTAGATTAAGGCCAATGGATTTATATATTCTTATGTTGTAAAATCTTGATGCAGGTGAAGACAGTTTAGTAGAAATGTCATCATTCAATTTATACTTATGTTGTCTAAGCATTAGCCTTGAGTGGAGACAAATATGTTTTATGCTGCTGCCCGTCTCGGCCAGATCACCCTTTGAAAATAGATTCTTGATCTCAATGGGACTCTCCTGGTTAAATTAAGGTTAAATAAATAAAATAATAAAAAGGTTTATCATCAAAATATTTCTCGGTAATAGGGCTGCGATAAGGTGAAAGTAAAATGTTACAATATTTTTGACCAAATATCTCGATATCGATATTGTGAGGATGTTGTAGGGTTGAACACTGGTGCTTTTACAAAATATATACACAATGAGATTTTTGATGAATAATCATCAGTAATATGGATATAATGACTAAGTGGGTAAAGGCAAATAATAGAGCAACTACGACAATCTGGTAAGTTCATAAAATTACATCACTCTGCTGTAATGCGGCCTTTAACACCAGGAAAAGATAACATGTTTGCCATATTATTACCATATCCATAATATCACAATATCAATATTGATATATTGCCCAGTCCTACTAGGTATGTGTGTATTAGTTGATTGTCAATTATCAGTGTCGATCCATTACATAAAGAATGTTGTTTCACCTTTTAGCAAAGCAGAACTTATTCCCAGCAGCAGCACAACAGAGCAGAAGCACAGTGACGAGAACATCTCTCCTTAGTTGGTGGACTTGAAAGTTGTCAGTATGTTGGTAGCTGTTGTTGCAAACACTGAAAACAATTTTTTCTTTCTACTTTTTAAAGTTATCTTGACTTTTAGGCAATGTCACTGACAACATAAAATATGTTTTTTTCCACTGGACCAACTCAAACTAGCCCATTTCCACTCAAACTAAGTGAATGCATGTAAGAAATTAATGGAGGTCTTACCCTATTAATTGCTTTGTAGACGAGCTGTGATGTATTTGAAAAGTCAGCTCTCGCCTGGAGATTGACTACACACTTTTTTCCCTACGACCTACTGATAGATCATGTTCTGAAAATATCCAAAATGTTAGTGTGTATTTATATTTCTAATCAAATATTTTGCACACAGATTATCAGGAAAGTAAATGCCTTGATTGGATTTGAGAGCTTATTTTACAAGTAGCCTCTGAGCCCATGCGTTAGAGTATATTTAACCTCCACTGTGCTGGCAGCTCAACCTCCCTAATATTTCGTTTCATGTCAATAATTGTTTATGCACATCACCACTTGCTGTCTCCATTCTCTGACCACTAAGAATTCCTCATGTACATGAAGCACGTCACATCTTTGCATGCTATCACATATTTAGCCACATGATGGCATTACAGTGCAAGGAGAAGCAGTCAGTGGGTTTTCATGTACTTGCACCTAATTTTAGAACTTATATGTATTCTACCATACATTGTGACGGGGTTTAACATTTTAACTGCAGAGAGAAATGCAGAGACAATAAATAGATAACACAAGAAGAAATTACATGGAAACATTTAATGGCAACGTTTAGCAGTTTCAAAAGTGCATTTTGGTGGCTAAAGGGTTAGAAACCAGAGGGATTTTGGTTTGATCACTGGACTGGCAGAAACAATCTAGGTGAAGAAAGTGAAGGAGCAGAGCTTGTCACTTCCTCATTACTACCACTGAGGTGCCCTTGAGCAAGGGTTTTAACCCCGAAACTCCTCTAGTGGAGCTGCTTTGTGACAATCAGAGAAGACTGTAGTAGCAGTGGGTATCTTCCAGGAGTAAATATTGGTAACAGAGTGTGAAACAGGACGTTGTCTACAATAGAATTTTTCATATGTGTCAAGAGGTTATTGAGATGGGTTGTAAACCGAAGATCAGCATCTGATACAAACATGCATTTGACAGTTGCTTTTCACCATAATCCACTTCCATCGTCCTCACAGCATTAACACAGGGTTTCATACCATAGTCCATCTGTTAAGCAGCAATATTTCAGTCTAATATTTTGAAGGGAAAAAAATATAAAATAGATAAGATATAAAATAATTAAAGAATATTTTGATTATTTTATAATTTTAGGGCTTATAGTTCTTGTTGAAGTTGATTAATTTGCACTCGGGACATGATCAAAAATGAGCACATGTACCAAAAAAAAAGGTAAGCAAAATGAGAAAAAAAAAATATTTTTAATGTGCATCATTCTGCGTTTATGTGATAAAGTCTATAATTTAAGCCATTTGTTATAAATATTTAACACATTTTAAAGAAAATATGCAGAGGTAATTCATGGGAAAGAAATGTTACTGCATAACAGGAATGAACCAGGACATATAGTGTTGCCTTTTCTCCCCTGTGTTGGAAGCTAAAAGTACCGTCCCATATGGATAGAAAAGTTTTGCATCAAACAACCAGCCGGCAAGCACAAATCGTCTCTGTTCCTGCAGCTAAACAAGGAAGATAATGCCACTCTAACTGACTCACAGTTTGTCATCCAGATGGTGATGAGGCGAAAGTGACAGATGCTCGTCCCCAGACACTCAAGACATCTCCAACAGCTCCTCTGAGGCTCTGAACTAACTCTAACACCATCCCTCATCTCCTTCATTAGCTCTGTTTGGGAGTTTGCACATGGCCACTCACACATCCAACAATAGCCCCATTCTCATCTGTCTAATCAACTGAGATATGTGTTGTCTGTCAACACTCAGGGGAGAGAGGTGAAAATAAACACACCCTTCCTTTGAATGCGTTTCAACCACAACAGACACGATCAAGTTTGTTGGTCAATATTTACAACTTCTTTTAGACTGCATATTAAAGCAAAATATAGAAAGTTTGGAGTATTTACTTCCTGTCCAGCATTGGAAAGCCCACACCTGTATGAGAATGTGACTTGTTGTTTTGCTTCTGTAGTTTACTGTTATGAAGTCCATTTCTTCAGACATATTTGGTGTAGTAGGCTACAGTGGACAAGTGCACAGACAATCACTGCTAAAAGCTTACACTTAGTGGTTACTGAGAGAGTAAAATACAAAAAAAAAGGAAACAGCAAAAAGATAGGCTGCAAAAACAGCAGAAACTCTCCAAGCTACCCATCGATACCTAGGATCAGTATCCACCAGTGAAACAACTCTCAAATACTTGTGACAGGCCTGATACAGGTCTGCAGTTGGAGGATACTGGCTGTGCCAGGTTTCAGGTGATCACAATAATGACACCGTGTTGTTGTTAATAAATGCTCTGCATCATCATATGCCCAGTGGACACATTACTTACACAGCTACCAGATATCTAGACACCCACACTATAAGAATAAATCAGTAAACATACCGTCCAACACTCAACAAATGTAAGAGTGGCCAAACTTTCAAGTTTGTTGTGAAAAATCCTCTGTCGGTCGACTGTACACAACATTGATACTACTGAGTTTACATGACATCTCTACACTACTTTGGGTAAACATCTAGAGATGCACCGATACGATACCAATATCTGATACTGGGCCGATACTGACTCAAATAGCTGGACCGGGTATCGGTGACAATGGGGCCAATCTATTCAATTGAATCCTAGATTTATATACCATATACATCATATACTGTAATTTTAATTCCTGTTTAAGTTTTGAACAATTTGTTGCTGCATTAAAAAGCTTTACACTTGAATTGTTAACTTTGAACCTTTTTACCAAGTAGCTGGTGTACGATGTATTATTTCAATAATAAATAACAATTCAGTAAATTTATATCTATGTATTTATTTCTTACATTTAGTTTTACAAAGTTAAGAAAACAATGTTTAAGTCAAGCCTGATGTTGCCTTACACATAGCCTAACAGAATGATCCCAGTCACCTCCACACAGTGAGGCATACAGCTCGTTAATTAAACACTGGTATCAGATCGGTACTCTGTATCATTATCGATATTGGGACTGAAAAAGTCTGAACGGTAAAGCCCTATCAACATCTGATTAGAGCTATTTATTGTTAAGAAACAGAGACTAATGTCCACATTATACATTGCTACAATTAATTCAACACAGTGTATTCTCCCTGGAGAGACACTGGAGTCAAACAACTGGTTGAACAAGCATGTCAATTAGGGAAGGCTAGCAGCTGTGAAGCTCAGGGTCTGTTACACAGGAACTCTAGAGAAATAGTGACAATACTCAACGGGGCTGTTAAGCCTATAACAAATGGTTCCTGGGGATATGCTTTGCTCTGCAGGAAAAGGTCAGACTAACTGTTGCTATAACAGAACATGTGTGGAGGAAGGGAGAGCAAAACTCTGAACATATTTAATTTGTTGGCCGTTAAACCACTCAGTGACCAACTATTCATATGTTGAACCAACAAAGCCATTTTACTGGTTTCTCAAAAGAAATACATTTCAGTAACCACTGTGACAAAGTAAGCTGATTAGGGAAGTCCTCGACCAAAGAAATTCTTAGTCGACTAACAGTCATACAATTTGTCAACTAATCGATAAATTGATTTAATCCGGAGGTTCTCAAAAGTTTTGGGCCCAGGGACCCTTACAGGGAAGAACATTTTCCAAGGACCCCCTCATAATTGTAACACCGATTAAGCATGTGCTTACCACCATTTGTACTCTTAGAGCTATTTGTATTCTAAAACTTTTCAACCAAAATACTTCTTGCTTAGTTTAATAGTGATAAAGAGAAACACATTTCCATTTGAATCATGTTGAGATAAGATATTCCATTATTAGTCACAAAGCGGAGAAATTTGCAATGTTATTGAATGTTATATACCTTTAAACAGAGGGTTATTTAATTCAAATTCAGCATTTGGCCTTAACTTAACAGCATTTATACTTTCCAAGTAACTTATCTTAAAAGCTTTCAGAAAATAGTAAGTAGCAAGTAGGACGCTTAGGGTGACAGGCCACTCGCTTCGCTCGCAGACAGGGACCGAAGACCGAAGTCAGAAGACTTGCAGGTCCTCCACTGTCAGCAGATGGAGGGTTGCCCGACGCAGACGGTAGGCAACGCCATTAACCACGAAGGGGAAGCATTAATGCATTAAGCATTAATGCTTTTCATTTGTCTTAGTGGGTTTTTTAGGTAGCATATTTTACTTTATTTCAATTTTTTTAATCAACATTCACATAGTAGTATTCATGAACACGAAGGGTTAGCATTGATGCTATTGAATTGTCTTAGTGTTTTTTACCGGGGGAGTGGTGGTTGCCTAGCTACCGGGTCGCGTTCTATGTTATACGTTTAGGATGACGTTCAGTCTAGAATTCACTGACGCATCACAGCCGTTGTGGAGTTCAATGAGATTAGGACTCTGCCTCATTCTTCTCTTCTTCTCTCAGAGCAGAAGTTATCTCACAGTTTATCTTGCAAAACCGCAGAGAAACCAAAACACAACGCAAAACATCAACATCCACACAATGTCATCAACCGGGCAAAGTGAAGGTAAATCATTCTTCTCTCACAGATCTGTGAAACACACACTCAGTAAGCAGAGCAGCAGTACCTCTGTATGGTTTCTGTTAGAAAATATGCATATGTAACGTGATTAATGCTACCTTTGAGATATTCATGTTCAGACTGTGTGAGAGAGATGTTTCTAATCATTTTGTCCAACGCAGTTTGACAAAATGTTAGAAACACTTTTCGACAAAATGTAATCCAGTCATGGACATGAATTCCCTTTTGCACATTTCCTAATATAACTGCAAAGTTTCTAATCGTGCAAAAAAACAACAACAATATGTTCAACTTGATGTTGGGTCAAATAGTTTCGTTTAATTTCTTTAATGTACAGGTGGGTAGTTCCTGTAAGCCTCTATTCAACTGGGTTAGGCAGGTCTGGAGCACTGATTGAATTTATACTATACAAAAACTGACATTGAGAGAAGTAATAAAAGAGGATAAATATAATTATTTATATTGTAAATATTA
>CAKALG010027930.1:0-21009 GCA_916700815.1 Helicolenus hilgendorfi | reverse complement strand
CGGTGACTCCTCCGGTGACTCCAGAGACCAGATCAGAGACCAGACGGCCTCCGGTCCGAGCCGGTGAGGCAGCCACTTCACAGATGTTGGAGCTGGAGAAGGAGGGATAGTGGAGCACTGAGTGGAGTGGACACCAGCAAAGAAAAAAGAAAAGGCAGAGGCGCACTTGGTTAACTGTCCATGCAGCGTAAATAAAAATCTTTAAAAAAACAATGACAGTATCTGAGATTACTGTTGCGCCCTCACATCACATGGAGAGGTGGTGGACTCTCTCTCTCTCTGCGCCTTGTCTCCGGTCTGTGCGCACAGCAGAGCGTGTGAGGAGAAAAAGGCTCCACTCAAACACACCCATCCTCCTCCTCCCACACGGAATTACACTCAAGACCTGGCAACACTGTCCATGATGCCCCGGTGCTGCTGCTGCTGCAGCCTCAGTGTCATGTTAATTTAATTACGCGCTTATGCTCTTTTAATATTTAAGACTTAATTTGAGGTTTGGTGGGGAAAATGTAGCATGAAATCCGTCAAAAAAGAAAAACATGAAATAAAGATCAGCTTGTCATAATGGACACTTGTGAGACCCTAAAGCACATGGTGGTGCTGAGCGGTGGTTGCAAAGCTGGGGGTCGGGACCCCCCTCAAGTGGTCTCAAGTTTGTTTCAATGGGTCGAGTTTGGAGGAAGGAAACTATTTCAGCACCACAGCAATGGACAGCTCCCAGAACAAACCAGCTCAATAATGGTGAAAATCCAGCAGAGAAGTAACCCAAAACTTATTTAGTCTTTAATACTCACTGAATAATAACTTTGCATATTTAAAGCTTCAGTAGGAAGAAAGTTGTGGGCATCATTGGGCAAAATAATCCATAATAACCTTTCAGCATATTGTAATTCAAGTGTTCTGAGAGATAACTAGACTTCTGCACCTCCTCATGGCTCTGTTTTCAGGCTTTAAAATCTAGCCTGTGACGGGAGACTTTGGCCAATCACAGGTCCTTACAGAGAGAGAGAGAGAGCGTTCCTATTGGCTGTGCTCCGGCTGGTGGGCGGTGCTTGGTATTTCCTCAACTGGTCTCAACATGGCTGCCTGGTCACAAACTTCCTCATTTTACAGCTAAACAGTACACTACAAGATGTTTCTGAAAACATTTGAGGGGAGAAATAGGCATTACAGTAACAGAATATTGATTCATATTTGATCAGCGCTGCCTAGTTGGACCGCTTGGTCGGAGTTCGCGAGTGATTGACAGCTGCTCAGAGATGGCAGGCTCCAGCTCGGCTCTGATTGGTTGTTTTCCTCCGGTCTGTGAAACCTGACAGATACCATTAGGAGTATCATATTTGCTCCATTTCTACCCACTGCTGCTTTAACCAAAGAATCCAAATGCATTTGGACTATTTTTCCTTCCCATTGTGTTGAATTTAGTAGTTTGTGGAAAGAGGCGTGTGCACAACATTTTAAGAAATGCAGTTACCAATTAAAATGTGCTCATGCTGGCTGATTTAAAATCAATATTAATTACAAGGAGGGAATTACATGGAGATTTAATGGCCGCCATCCATCACTGGCCTGTTGTATGCAGCTAAGACCTGTAAACCACATTGTAATGAATATGCTAAACTGGTCCAACTGCCTACCAAAAAAAAAGATGGGTTTGTCATTTTTGGATAACTACATTTTTATAAAAATGCTCTGTGTGTGCGCGCATGTGCGTGTGCGTTTGCGTGTGTGTGCGTGTGTGTGTGTGTGAGATCCTCTCTCCACCGCCTCACTGTTTATCACACTTGTTCTGACACTCCACATCTCTCTCTGTCTTTTTTCATGCATAAACAAAGGACTTACACACACACATATATATGAAATGCATGAAAACACCAGTAGTCATGAATAACCAAATAACCAACTGTTTCCCACATATTGCTGGTTGCACCAGGGAACAAATCACCTTTGACCCACTTGGAAAACTACAGTTTACAGTTGCTGCTGCCAGTTCCCTAAGAAAACCATGTCATGTCTATTTCTGAATGTCTTAAGGAGCCGGCTTGTTGAGTGATCAACAGCAAAGACTTGTTTCCCACATATCTTGCTGAAAAAAACATGTAAGTATTATAAACATTTGTTTGCCACAGAGATTATTTTCTGCAATAATCCAAAACCCAATTGGAAAAATCGCATTGGGTTTTTTGTCGAGGGAACCAGGGTGATGCTAACTTCCTGGTTGGCCTATAAAAATACATCATCCCTGTTGCACTGTATAGGGGATTCAATTGTCCCTTTCCCTCCTTCCTATTCTCTCGACATCAGCAAACAAATCACTTTTGACCAACAGTTGTTGCATTTTGGTCCATATGGAATCAGAGACATCAGATTTCCAGTGTCATTGTGCCTTCACTGTCTCTCTCATGCCCTCATACTCACTCTCACTCTCACATCACACAAACACAGAAACACACACAGCTATAAACAATTTTTGTCTTTCATAAAATGGGTGCAGAGGCACACAGCTCTTTCCTGCGTAGAGCACCAAGCATCTGGATTCTGGAAATCAATTTATACCGACACAGGACGCTTCTGCCCACACAGCCCTCCAGCTCAGGATCAAGAACACACACACACACACACACACACACACACACACACACACACACACACACACACACACACACACACACACACACACACACACACACACACACACACACTCACATACACACACACACAATCAGAGGTATGCACCAATGTGCACATAAAAAGACAAATTATTTTTCTCATATGTCACTGAACCAACCATAAACAAAGATAAAGAGGCATACACACTCTACATACACAACCTTTTCTCTACCAGAATGAATCATGTATTTTAAGGGCTTGCTGTTTAGTGTGGGTGAGCACATTATTGCAGATGTTCCAAGGAGTGGGTTGGCAGGAGCAGGGCCAGAGGACAAAAAAAAGACACGGAAGGAAGAAGACCTTCGCAGCATTTATTTGCCTTGAGTAGCGAACTGAGGTATTGCAAATGAACACACACTTGGTTTCCATCAGATACTCAAGTGAATTCATAAAGCAAGTATCTATTTCCATCCCTTCATCTGCTTTGATCTTAAAGCAAAGGGGACTGATGTTGAAATTGACTAATATTTTTACCTCTGGGTAATTTGGAATTATGTAATATTGCAGACCTGTGTCATAATTTTCAACAGCTATTTTTTTCATGCACCCATTTCAAATGTTATCAGCTGATTGAATGGGCGTTATCAGTGGTTATCACAACCATTCTAATGCTTCAGATGGGCCAAACTGCACCTACCACGTTGTGAAAGTCAAAGGGAAACTTAACGGAAACAAAACAACTTTAAGTTTAGGAAAAGATTGTGGTTTGGGTCACAATAAGTGTGTTTGTTCTGTGACTTTTGTTAGTTAAGTACGTAGGTTACATAACAAAAGTATGGTTGATAAGTCAACGTTGATTTTGGTTTCACACGGCACACAAGCAGCGGTCTCCTGGGTGAAAGTCCCGTGTTTGTTTGACCCGTCCATCCACCGCAAACTCCTCTTTTTTCGCTCTTTATACGACGTCACCTGACTTGCTCCTTTACTCCCGTAAACACCCACTTGAGGTTGGTTGGTCTTTTTGTACTTATATTGATGATTAACCATGTGAATAGTCGATAACAGCCTTCTGAACCTACTAGTATGTGTAGCAGGACCCTTCTAACCCATATCTATGAGGGTGATAACTGCTGATAACGCCCATTAAATCTGCTGATATAATTTCAGGTTCATTGTGCACAATCACTTATAGTCATCAATCACAGCAGCATTTAACCCTGATGATGTTCAAATCAATACCGTTATCCACCACAATTAATGTGACGTTAGTTTTGAGCACTCCTACAATCACATCAACTTTCTAACAAACAGTTCTCCAATCAACACTTGGCCATTCAACATAATTAACACATCAAGCATAGTTGTTTTGTATATAATCTGCCAGCATATATTTGTCAGTAGCAGTAATGGTAAGACCAAATATCAGAACCATTGGAAAGGAGTTGCTGCTGCCAGTTCCTACGAAACAAAAACCATGTCATGCCTATTTCTGAATGTCTTAAGGAGCTGGCTTGTTGAGTGATCAATAGCAAACACTAGAAATCTCCTTTAAATGCTATTGCCATCCAATTGCTATGGACCAGGAGGTGGTCAATGCTTTGTACTGCTGGTCACATTAATAACACCATAGGGGATTCAAATGTCCCTTTCCCTCGGCTTCCTGCAGTTTCCTAAGCACTAATTACTGTGTTTATGCTTACTTGCGTCATGCTGTCCAAAAATATCGCCTTTCTGGAAGCAATTATGCAAAAATAGACAAATGCCCTGTCAAGCAAGTGAAGCTCCAACAATAAAAAATGAGATTCTTTTTCCCACACAACCTGGAAAATAAAGACATTTGTTCACTCCGTTAATCATGTTCCTCTGTCGTTTTAACATAACATGACAAAATTCACTATGTGTTGGATGTTCAAGACCTGCTCTTAAATACAGGAAATGGTCAGCAAATACTAGTTAATCAGGGAATCTCTTGGTATTTTCAGCCAGCCTCTGACGCACGCTTTTAAGATGCAGTTGTCTTCTTCAAATTTGACACCAGCTAACTACAGTTTGTCAAACCTTATATTGTGGCTGCTGGAGGAGGTAATGAAAAGAATCAGTGGTCGATGGTAGAGCAGTTTTCTCTTGATAGACAGCATGCTTTCTGCTGTGGAGGAAATTGTGTTGTATTTCATTTCTTAAGGAAAATTCTTCCACATCACAATTATTTTTTAATTCTGTAGCCCATTTCGGTGTTTGGTGGAAAATCTTTTCCTATTCTCATATGTATCTGACCAAATGAAGATGACATGATTTCATGTGGAGGTATTTCCAGAACACTTGACAACACTGTAAATACGTAATACTCTAAAATATTAACATTAAACTTCACTACCTCATGCTGCATAATCAAAGAGCAAAAGCTTTTCTCATTGATGAACACAGAGAAAGATACATCATACACGTCATCCTGAAGAACTGAACTATTGGTAATTGAAAATCTCTGACTCTTTTGAAGTTTTATGCTTCAAGCTAATGTCAAATATTCAACTGGTATTGTCAGAGCTCTCTCTGTGAACAGTTGGAATTCGCTAACTGAACAAGGCAGTTTGAAGAAAAAATAATTCAACAAAAAAAATGAAAATACAAAAAGACTTCATATTATGAAGTGCTGAGGCTACGGAAAGTATAATGTTCAGGAAGAATGACTTTGTAATGAGTTTAAGGCCCTCTCTACACATCTACAGATATTTTTAAAAACAGAAATTTTCCCCTCCGTTTAACAAAAAAAATCTTTCAACACGACCCTCGTTTTACAATATATCTCCTCCATCACACTCAAATGCAAAAACGACTCCAAACGCTCCTCTTGCTGTAATTTGTACATGTCATCACAAGTGAGAGCACAAGTTAAGGATCAAAAAAATGTGTTACCATCCTTCTCACTCCCT
This sequence comes from Helicolenus hilgendorfi, assembly GCA_916700815.1. Lineage (NCBI taxonomy): Eukaryota > Metazoa > Chordata > Actinopteri > Perciformes > Sebastidae > Helicolenus > Helicolenus hilgendorfi. The sequence continues at coordinate 15,469 of CAKALG010027930.1, read as the reverse complement.
TTCCTTTGGCTTCATTACAGTCTGTTCGGTAACACTTATTGTTGTCGGGGGGCTGGGATTCCTGGTCGGACTGCATGACTGTCATCAACTGTCTCTTTACATGCATAAATGACGAAAGAGAGCTCATTCAGGTTTATATCCATATTGCTCCAAAACTTCGCCTTTAGTCACCCAGAAGAATTCAATCACCATTCGGCCTCGACATGTTTAATGTGTTCCCTGCTTTGGCTTCCTGTGACTGTAACATTTTCAAATGTAAAGTAGTAAGTATGTAGGCCAAGCTGTGCTAAAAATATGTAAAAAAAAAAAAAGCATGCGCCAGAAACAATTACAAAGAAAACAAAATAATGGGCATGCGGAAATGAGGAGGATGTCATTGTTTCCCAAATGCTCCGTTTTACACAGATACAAAGTAACCAGAGTTTTTAAAAATCTGTAAAAAGAAAATAAAAATATATGTAACATTATCAAAAGAATGTGAAGAGGTTACAGTGTTGACGTTATGTCAAAGACATATTGTGTTGCAGAGATTTCTACTGAAATGAGCATGCTAACCAGCTAGCGCGGCTCACCCTGTCTTGTTACATCACTTCTACCTCGAGAGGCAATAGTGAGTCACTGTAGCGTCCAGTTTGCTCCAAGTCCAACATGAGAGGACGAAGGAGTAGAGCTGCCCCGAGGGCTTGTCAATCACATTGAAGGTACAGGGTCCGTGTACATTTCTGTCTCCCGGAGCTGCCGACCGCTCTCTTCCCGGCGAAGTAGTCTTCTGGTGGCGGGAAGACGAAACAAAATTATGAGACGATATCTTGTTTCTGCCACTTTGGATTTAATCCAATAAACAAACTATCAAATGTACATGGACTGTACAGCCCTCGGTTAGTGGCACAGGAAACACAATATCGGCTTATGCTACATGTGAAAATTATAAGATAGCAGTGTTATTTTGACCGTCTCTCTGAGTTTCAGCAGTTTGGTCGAATTGTGCGTATTCTTGCCCTGCTGTTTGTTAGTAGTAGCTGGATTTTTTCTATTGTATGGACCCAGTAGTAGAAGTGAAATGTCACCTCCTATTTGTGGCCAGGTATTCCACACTGCACCTTTTAAACTCTGCCACTTCTGGTGCACACAAGACTTTCACCAGTAACCATATCCAAATGTATTTTTGAAATATCACTTTAGCTAATACAGTAAAAATCTTTTGGAATACAAAGCATCCTACAAAAAAATTAGATATAGTGCTGAAAGCTCCCATTGTGAAAACATGTGTATCAGCACCAAAATTACCAAAATGCACTGCTCTCTATTAGAGAAGTAGTGCGCTCGAAACAGCACTGGACTTGTAATTATTACAGTGAAGCCCATTTGGTGTATTTTAAGCAAACACCAGCGAACCATGGAGCTGGATTTAATGCGACCACTAAGGCTTTGTCTTTCTCTCTGCGTGCTGTAGAAGCATGTGGGTACATCATTGTACCCTGCAGAGAACTAGGGGGTTTGATAAATCCCAGTTCAAAGGGGCCACATGTTCCCTCCCAGAGTGTAATCCTGCTCTGTGGCCCAGTGGTGAGGTGGCAAACATCATAGAGAAGCCTTTTATGAATGACTGCTCTGAGACTGATAAACAAAACAGACAGAAGGACCCGTGGAATGACACGCACACATGCGGTATTTATGGAAGGCCACAGCAGCCTATAGGTGGCTGATTGACTGGCTAATGGCCCAGCGCTCCCTCAGGCTGCAGCAGTGGGGATTCAAAGAGCTGGATGTTGGATTACAGCTGCAAAACAATAATAACAAAAATACCCTCACTTTTCCTGAGCAGGTCTACAGTCGATACACAAACTAATTATGAACTCCTTGATTTAACACTTGCTGCTGCCCTTGATCAGACGAGTAGCTACTCATCCAAAAGTTTTAATGGTGCAGGAGTTTCTCTGTTGTGGGGGGAGTTCACTGCTGAGTCCTCTAGGGACAATGCCTGGGCGCTCTGCTCCTCTCTATTTTTATCAATGGAGCGTATGTTGAGTCAGATTAATACCAGATTGAGCAGCAACGAACTCTTACAGGCAAAATTTACACCAGGGACTTTTTTAGATATCAACAGAGAGCAATGTGCCCACTGGCTGCTTCATGTCACCACATTGGATCTTTCTGTGTAACTTTGGCACAGTTACATATCGCCTTCATTCATTATTTTTGTCTCTTACGGCCCCTTTGGGACTGTCATTGTATTCCAAAGTATTGCTAATAGTATTAGTACAAATTAGTGCTGTCAAATTTAACACATTAATAACGCATTAACACAAATTTGTTTTAATGCCACTAATTTCTGTAACACATTAACACAACTTGAGATTTTTTGGTTGTAGCGGGCTCTGTTTTAAATCTTTAACGCTAACTTTAGGTGAGGAAAAAATGGCAACGCCATTTTCATTTCCCTTGACCTCTGACTTGAAGATATGTGAATGGGTACCCACCCCATGAGTCTCCCCTTTACAGACATGCCCACTTTATGATAATCACATGCAGTTTGGGGCAACTCATAGTCAAGTCAGCAGACTGACACACTGACAGCTGTTTTTGCCTATCGGGTTTGAATTTGCCATGTTATGATTTGAGCATATTTTTTAATATCCAGTCCCAGTTAAATGTCTCACCTGCCACCCCGTTGGATGGTAAACACAGTAAACGGTTCCACAGACTCACCATGCCGGCCTTCCATCTTATCCCACCCTATATCACCTTTAGCTGTCAAAACAGGCGCATATTTATGAAGTCCCAGAAAGAATCAAATTGCCTGATTTTGGACCCGTTTGTTTTTCCGAAATCTTTTGTAACCCCATATTTCTGCTAGAGCTGATGCACCATTTAAATAAAAAATATATATTTTCATCTAAAAAAAAAAAAAAAGCCAAGATATTTATATTTATCTGTAAACTCAAGTTGTTTGTCACCAATGCAAAAGTGAAAACTGCTCCTTCCTCAGCCTTTCTGTACCAATTCAAATATCACTGAATATATGTACTGCTCAATGTCATCCTGCAACCTTTTTTATGAAGGCACTTATTTTCGATCACAAGAAACATTGCAAAATGAAGCCCATATTCTTTATAACAAAGGCTATGTGTAAAGTGTAAAGTCCAGGGTTTTTACGACATAATAAATGTATTGCGTTATTCAATTCACACAGGGTCACTTGTACTTTGAGACCCGTTTCATAGAGGAATAGCTGGCTGTTTGATACAGAAGACAGTATAATTTGTTTTGATAGTATTTTAAAAGCTTTATTTTAAGGAGTGCTTTATTTAAAAAAAAAAAACAGATTGTGTTAGAAGGCAACAACTGCAAAGTGTCCTGATAAGGAGCGTAGGAGGTGGATAATGTTTGACAGGACTGTTGTGATGACGGATCAAAGGTTCAAGTATGTTTTCCTGTCAGATCAACCTTCACACCTGAGAGGGGATTCTGTCCGCAAGTGAGTGTAAATCTGATCCGGGTGAGTGTGTCTCTGAAAATACTCTCGCTCAATACTTCAGTGGATTTTACAAACTACTTTCCAACACATGTGCACTTGTTAAACCCAAAGGCTTTCTAGTGCGTGGGAGCATCCTGTCTTCAACATCATGGTGGAGTTGGCCTTCTACCCGGCGGTGGCACTGATGTATTTTTTCGGAGTGATGAAAGCATCACAGGACGATCGGGTGGAGCTGGATGACCGTGCGTCGATGAACGTGTTCTGTCTGTTCGTGTTGGCACAGCCGCTGTGTCTGGTACTGGGAGGATACACTGGCATGGCTACATACCTCCTCACAGCTCTGGTCTCCTACAACTTCCTGCCCTGGAGGGAAACAAAAGCACCTGTGAAGGGAGAAGAATCAAAGAAGAAGACAAAGTGAGAATAAATAAGTGTACACTGAAGATGAACAGACGGTGAATTTAAAACAGGTTGCAGAAGAAAAGAAATTATGTAAGCATTCAATGTGAAAAATCTTATTTATATGAATAAATGAATGTGTTGCACAACCATGCAGTAGTTATTTAACCTGTTTCCACAGAAGTGTTTTTCATCTGCAGTTGTAAACATCTGAGAGGAAGTACTTTATCCAGGGACGTTCAGTTCTCTTCTGCAGAGGATGTGACTCATTGTATGATTCCTGATGCAGCAATATGGCGTGATTTAGACAAATGGATGGATATCCATCAGACATAATAACCATAATGGAGGAACTGACAAACAGAAGAGCACAAAATACGGGTTAAACGGGTTCTCAACAGTAATGAATGCACACTGAAGGATTCACAAACGTATTCTGTCATTTATTTATAAATGACAGAATGCTAATCAGCTTTAGCTATATTCACTGGCCAAATATACAAGTGGTATCAATCTTCTCATTTAATTCTTGGCAAGAGAGGGAAAAAAAACATTCTTCCCAAAATGTGTAACTATTCCTTTAAGTGAGGAACTAGTGAGTCCTTTCTACTAAACATCATTATAACTCAACTATAGTGCAGTGCCCGTTCGGCCGATTGCTTGGCCTCCGGTATTTCTCACTCAACGCTGCACTTCCTTGGGTCCACACCAATACACCCGCCAATTGTGAAGTCGATCGGATGAACGGTTGTCGAGAAACTCAAAGGACATACATACATATGTACGTACAAACATACATACATACAGACATACAAACATACAGATACTCCTTCCATTTTAGTTAGATGGATACCCAACTCAACATGAATGTGACGGATCATTGAATGAATGAAATATTAAAACACATTATACACATTCATAAATATTGCCTGTAAATATCACACAAATACATAATTATTAATAACACTTGGAAAAAAAAAATCATCGTGTTTTTTTTTTAATTTACCATCCATGTTAATGAATGACATGACACATAGAGTGTGTCCCTCTATTGTGCCCAAACCTGGTTGAGTGTGTGTGTGTGTGTGTGTGTGTGTGTGTGTGTGTGTGTGTGTGTGTGTGTGTGTGTGTGTGTGTGTGTGTGTACTGTGTAAAACCAGGCTCAGAGAGAGACTGTATAATGGGATTACTCTGTGCTATTTAGTTGATAGTCCGAGGCTTTGTTCAGCGGTCGTGCAGATGCTCGCTGTGTGTATCTGAGAAACTCTGGGCAATTTGATTGAAGACTTTCATGACTTCCCTCAGCATTAAAATCCTCTTTGAGTTCACGTTGTATGAAGTAACTTTCCTGGCTCCCGCAGTGTTTCTCCCTAATTTCTCTTTTCATAAGGTCATAAAGTAGAGTGACAAGCATTCACTACAAAGGCTGCATTTCCATTGCTATTAGCTTCTACATCTTTCAAGGTTAAACAAGATAATCCACGAGAAAATGTTTGTTCCATCCCCTATACAAGCTGTATATGAGCAGTATGTTCTCAGTTCATGCCACTTATTGTTACATCAGTGGTGCTGCCTTCTGCATCCTCCTTTATTTAAAAATATCATAAATAGTCTGCCCCTCCTGAACCTTTACTCATTCATTGCCTTTTTTTATAGTATTCGTCTTATTCTCCAGCCAGTCCTCTTAGCTGAATTAATTACCTTTTTTGTTGTTCATCTACTCACCTCAATCCTTCTCTACATACAACTTTGTCCTATGATGTTGCTAATTATCAGTATACTAAATTGATGTACCTGTTTCAGTTCCTTTGCATCATCTGATTTCACTCCTATTATCATAGTCAAGAGCTACCCCTACTACTGTGGTCACTTAATGTACCTAACTTTCTAGAGAATTGTTACGCAAGCTGAAACACATTGGAATAGGTAAGGTAAACTATCAATTATAAGCAATTGTAATATTATCTGTAAACCTTCAACAACAGATTTTCTGGCCACTCGGTGGCCAGAAATCAATATCAATTATAAGCAATTGTAATATTATCTGTAAACCTTCAACAACAGATTTTCTGGCCACTTGGTGGCAGCAGAAACAACCTGTAAGCAACACATGAATAATGTAATGGAAAAAGTCATAGTATAGTATGTTGGAAATGTTTATGGACATTTTTTTTAATATACTTCGCCACAAAATTTCATGAAATAAAAGTCATAGTATAGTATGTCGAAAATTTTTACTAAAAAAATCATGGTATAGTAACAGAAAACTTTAATGGAAAAAAGTCATAGTATATTATGTCAAAAAATGATAACTAAAGAAGTCATAGTATAGTTTGTTGAAAAATTTCACTAAAAGAAGCCATGGTATAGTATGTCGAAAAAGTTCCTGGAAAAAAAGTTATAATTTAACATGTCGAAAAATGTTATTGAAAAACGTCATCGTATAGTACGTCAAAAGTTTTTAGTGAGAAAAAATTCATATAGTATGTACTTTTTTTCGTCATGCTATACTATGACTTTTTTATGACATGCTAAACTATAGACTTTTTATGACTATTTCTTCGACATACTATACTATGACTTTTTCGACACGCTATACTATGAATTTTTTTATATACTATATCGTGTTGAAAAAAGTTATAGTATACTATATCGAAAATAAAGTAATTAAAAAGTCATAGTATAATATGTCGAAAAAAGTCATAGTATGTTGAAAAAAATCAGTAGGCCTATAGAATGTTGAAGCAATATTTTCGAAATAACACAATTATAACTCAATACAATATTAACCCATAATCCTATAAAGCAGATTTCCTTGAAGACAAAAATAGATATGCAGCTTGTCCAGATACATAACAATGTGAACATAAAGTTACCGTATGAAATGGTAAAGGACTGCGAATACAGTAGAAATCAGCTCAGAGTCCAAAGCGTTTAAGTCTCCCCGGCTGTAAATGTCCTCGGCTGTTAAAGTATTGTGTTGCTTTGGTTGATCGGGGGGTACTTTTCCGATTATCTCAGGGTATTTGGCTGAATTTCAAATTGATTTTTATAGTTGCAGGGTGATTGATTGAGTACGACAGAGATTGACGGATCAGCAAGAATGAACAGATTTACTGGAGCGTTGTAGTGTAATGAAACGGACGAATACATTCACATGAAATTTCAGGAGTTTATTATATAGAGAGCAGATGGAACACATACAGTTGGGATGTGACAGGGTTCGTGTATGGATGTTTATTTGTTTGTGACTGGCATCTTCAAATGGCTTTTGCCTCCTCTGAGACGTTAATGACCATCGTACATCACAGTGCTTGTGTCTCCCGTCGCGGCTAGGACAAGCGCAGCTCGACGAGTTAATGATCAGAGTTTGCAAAGGAAATGAAGATGTATGAGTCCTGAGTCTGTATCTCTTGCCCTGAAGTAGAAAGAGATGCATCAGGATGAAAAACATCTCCCCCTGCCTACATTTCATCCCTTACAACCTGTTTACCTGTTTATCCTGAATATATATGATAAATAAACCCTGTGTCCATCTGCGAGTTAAAGGATCATTTTCTTTCTCAGCTGCTTTAGTCTTAACATCAGTAAGAGTAGATCAAGAGTCAAATATTTTAATCTGCAGAAAGCTGGGTAAATACTATTAAAAAAATCCCAAATAATCTGTTTAAAAAACAATTTATTTTGAGATAATCACAGGAGTGTCAAAAATAGCTAACTTTTTTCTTTATGATCCAAATTACATGAAATAATTCAATATTCACACCAGAAGGACAGTTGTTTTAACTTATTTATTTTTTTGAGGGAATGTTGGATCCTTCATTAAATATTTACTTACAATATTTACAGTAAGATATTTTACATGGCTTGGTCACATGCACATTGTCATATAAAAAAAAAGAACTGTACACACATTTACACTCATTTAAGAGGGAGTAGTCTGTGCAATAAAAGGCACAAATGACCTTTGACCCTGCATTTATGTCCCATGAGTACATATTTCACAGACACTGCCACATATTGTATTACCATATGTGAGCTCAAGATGACAACACACGCCTGGAGAAAAATGACTTGAGCAGCTGCAGAGAAGACCTGTGATTGTGTGTGTGTGTGTGTGTGTGTGTGTACGATAGCGATTCGCCGCCGAGCAGCAAAGCAGTAAAGTGCCCTCTTGATTGTGTCTAAATGCGATTCCAACCCCTCAGCAGCCTGAGGCAAAGTTGAAAGTATTTTCAGCCGTTCTGATAAAGTGAGCTGAGACGTCGCCTGACTTAGAACAGAGTGCCACAATCTGTAGGACAAAATACAATCCTCAGAATAAATCTGTTACAGGATATTCAGGATATTAAGTGAATGATTATCAATGTCCTACATACACATTCTGTTTCTTTAAGGCAGTAAGGCCTGTTGTCTGAGGCACAAGGCTGAAGCTGAGTTGACTACTTGGGTTTCATTTCCTAGTGGTCATAAGACGGTTGGGCTGGGCTGGAAATGCTACAGGTGGTAATCACACAATCAGTTTGAATGGCAGCTCTCCTACAGTATCTGTCCTGTGGTCCTATATCTAATACCTGACAGACTGGTTACGGCCACTACACATTGATTTTATTTTTGTTTGACTGTGAAAATTGGTGCAGCCAATAAACCATTCACTAAATTGACCATTAGCTACACCCTGACCAGTGATTGTCCAATCATAGCTTAGCAACCATAATGGTCGATATGGTCAATCTATAGGTGAGATCCATGGGTGCATCATTTTTTGCCACAATGTTTTCTTTTATACTACCACTGGGGGACACCAGAGTCAGAAATGTTCAATTACAAACATAGCGGCTTTAAAGACTGAGCAAGGCATCAGCTGTTCAAGTGAGTTTTAGCTTTGGTCAAACAGCTTTCCAATTTAAAGGTGCTAAATTCGAGATTAGGAAGATTTCTATTGTCTCTGCACGGATCTCAACATGGCGACGGCTGAGCCAGCGGCTCGCAGCTAACGGAGCTATTGCTGTGTTCGCACTTCAAACGAAACAGCAACATTCTACAAGTTATTTTCAATGGAGCCGGTGACATGAAGCTACAAATTGAATCCCGACACTTGTTGCTGTGTGATGGGCACGACGTGCTACAAATAAAGTTGAGTTGGTCTAAACTATTTTCAGCGTTCCAATGATGCTATGAATTGTTAACCAATCATATGTTTTTGTTTCACCCTGTTCCGCTCCATCCATGGATGTTGTCAGCTAGTTACCAGTGCTATTTAACGGCATAACTACGTCAACGAGTGCTTGGGCGACACTTCAATGGCGACTCACCGTTAATGTAGCCGGCCACGCTTGCCGTTTTGTTGCTTTTGATGCTCGTAGTGGGAACGTAGCATAAAAGCGTAAACTACGGCAACACTGCTGACAGAGCTAACAGTCTTGTGTGTGCTACGCTTCCATGACTTCATTCTCTGCTCAGGTAGACATTACTCCTCTATATCTTCATATAGCACATAGTTGTTTTACTGCTACATTGATGCTCTGGATATCGAATTTAGCACCTTTAAATTAGATGGTAATCGGGGCTACGGGAACCTACAATAGATTATTTTTTTCACATTTGGCTACAGAACAGTAGCCAAAAACAAGTATTGATAAAACAATGTCACCTGCTCAATGGTATATTTGGTGTGATAATATCCATTTTTGAGAGGTAGGATCAAGTAGGATTTTTCCTCAGTTGCAGGAGAAATAGATTATCCTGTGCCTCCGATTATTTCTTTGATAGAGTAATATGGCCTGTTTGTGGTCAGTATTATTAAGAGAAATGTGTGAATATCAGCAGACAGCCAGGGAAATAAGGATGGAGATGGGCTCTCCTGAGCGTCTACAAAGATGTGCATGCTGCTCTGTCAAAGAGAATATTCTTTTTCTCAGGAAACATTTGCTATAAAAAAGGGGGACTTTAAAGGCAGGGACATACTGGGGACTGTCTTTCTATGTCTTGACTGTTATCTTACATACTATATCAGCACAAACATTTATATAATTGATCTCTAAACCTACTGTAGAGCTAAACCGATGTCATCTTTTCAGTACAATTTCAGTGCTTTAAGCCTCGTTTGGGACTCATAAACTCCATCTTTGTAAACTAAGTCTAAAAATAGGCTTAATACCTATCTGGAAAACAGAGTATTCACAGCAGTGTTCATTGTCCAAAGTGCATGTAAATCCTAACTTGCAGAGATTACTCTGAGGCCCGCTGATGAGGAAGACGTCAGTTAACCTCGACTAAACCTCCCCTGTAATATTTAAAAAGACACACCTATATACACATCATCAAGTAATGAAGTGGTGCTGACATCGGCAGAATACAGGCCTCAGAACTCAGGGTAACGTTGGGTGGGGCTGATCCAAGGCCAGATAATAACTTAGGGACTCTGCTTGTCAATAATAAATCTTCCAAGCAAGTATCTTTTGTGAAGCACTCTCATTTTTTTCCTACATATTGTTTGCATAATTCATTGACTTTCAGTGCTTCAGAATCCAAACAAATGGCCAAATCCTTCTAATATTTTGATAGCAAATCCACTCAGGTGTTCAACATTAAGATTGACAATAGCATGGGGAATTAATTACCTACTAAATAGCCATGTTTTGAGGTGACCAATCAACCGATGAGCACCACTAACCTCATGCATCCTTCAGCAAATGTACAAGCACAGGGCACCTACAGTAAGAGAGTGCCTAAAGCTACAGTACTACGAGATCTTCTCTAGCAATAAGTAGGAGTCTGGAGAAGAGGAAAAAAAACGAGATAAAGGCTGTCTTAGCTTTGTTATCACATGAAACACACCACAGAGCTGGTGAGCGGGGTCAGTTTGGCTAATGAGCACAGATAAATACATAGTGTACAGTGAAGGGCCCAGAGGAGTCTGACTCGAGGTCTGTAGTTTATACACATTATGGAGGTTAATTTCCCTACTGACCGCATTTTGTACCGCTCACTCCAGTTTAACTACTATACAATTACTGTATTTAATAGATATTGTAAACAAGTAATTATGGTCAAAAATCAGTGCACATCCTCTCAGAGTTGCAAGACTTTCAGCTTTGGCCAGATTGGGAAGATCATCTCATTTAAGATGTGTACATTTTGTACAGAAAAGCACAGTACGTAGATAATAAGTAAAGGGAATCAAAAGCAAGACATGAAAATGGGACTTTTTACAAAAAGAAGTGATACATGGTTGTACCTTTTTTTTTTCTCAAAGTAAAAAAAAAAAAAATAATCTCTCAAACAAGGCATTTGGTCGATTCAAAGAGCTACCTAAATTCACAGGGTCAAGTAATGACTAAAGTTTGACTAACATTATCCTTCAACTTTTACCTGAGTTTCTAAGCGTGGCAAAATATATAAAAACCAAGAACGCTTCAACAAAATCACCGCCATCCACACATTTGCATTCACTGCACCCCCCACCCCCTCCCAATATAAAACCAAAACCCATAACATTGCTTTTGGAGAACGTAAGCAGCTTCAAACTCGTGTTGGCTACATCAACAATCAGCAGTGCATGCTCCCTCTTAGAGGAGGATTTGCAGAAAGTATGTTGAAAGTATTAACTATCTTCAGCACCTGTGACTGCTGCTTTATGACCCAAGCTTTGTTTAATTAAACTACAAATGTTTCTGGGTCTTTTATAAGGAAAAGTGTACTAAATGACCAAAGTATTCTTTTTTTTTTTTTTTTTCAACAGAAGGAGATTTCAGAGCTGGACAAAACTCAACTGTGCTGTGGTATTTTGACACTAACAGACATGAATTGTGTTTTTGTCAAGCTGTAAGACATCTGTATGACAAGAAGCTTTTTTGCGTTCCATTTTGAACTGACACAAAAAATAAAAGCCCAAGTTCATAAACTGAAAGTGATGTGAATGCTTGCTATTATCTGTATTCACAACAAAAAAACATAATTGAATTGACTTCTAAGACTTGGGGCTTTTAGGAGTGTGTATGTATGTGTAGTGCAATGCAGTGCTGCAGTGCGGAATTTGTTTCATTAAAGAGACACTAAATCAACACAGTGAGGGATGCCAAGACCTATCAGGCAAGATGGATAACCGAAACATCCACTGAAATCTTGTGTTTGTGCATGTGTGTGTGTTGCCCACGCACATAATCCGCCACATAAACAGATTTGTACATCAGTGCACGGGTACAGGAAGTTTCTCTCGCTCTTTAAATGTAGCAGCAAATAGTGGGTGGAAGAAAATTGGGATTCTAATAAGAAATCTCTCTCAGTTATGACCTACTTTCCCCCCCAAGTAATCTTGCCTGAAAAGCAGCCTGAGCTTCGAGACCTCTAATTAAATTGGCTTCCCAGAGAAGTTCAGTAGCGGGCAAGGAGGTGGGCTCTTCAGTAAGGCTGGTCAGTCTGATACAGTGGCTAACCTTAAAGATCAGAGTGGAGCAGAAAGCAGCCAGGGGGGAACTGGTAGGGCTCCTATTACCATTTGTGTGGAGGATAAATGGCAGGTATGGGGCCACATACTGCACAATGCTTGAGATAATGATCTGGCACTTTGGCCTCAATGAATTACCTGACTCACAAATGTCTTAGGGAGCGTGTGCTGTAGGTACGCACTGTGTCAGGTGCATCTTCAGGGGGTGTTTTTTTTATTTTTGCCGCCGTTAGCACTTTATAGAGCAGATATTACAATCCGTTCAGATCCTCCGGGGCCAGTGCTACCTTAGTTGTGCTACTGGACGTGTGCTTTCCTGTTTGCAGGGTCAGCAGCTAGACAGTCTTATAGCCAGAGGGCCACAGAGGACACATCCACACAGAGATGAAGAGCCAGGCATTAAATAAAGGTTTCAGAATGTCAAGCACCAGGTTTGTACAGAGACCCGTAAAAATGTTCCCTCCTACCTCACACCCAAGTCCAAAGCATCTGAGGTAGGGGAAATAATAAATTAGTAAAAGTCATTTAAAAAAAATTAACGACTTGTGGAACACAGTAAAGCTTCAGTGGTATACCGAGAAACAAGTTGAAATAAAAGTGATTGGAGGGCGTTTCCGGTGTAAAAAACCAGAACATCAAGTGATGGTGTAATTGTCCAGTGATGTCTAACCCAAGATCAACAATCTTCTATCGATCATCTACCACAATGAGCCCGGAGCGTGACCCTCCAATGAGTTCAGCATCAGAACAACGCTAATGAACACTAACAGTCCTGAAAGGAGGAACAGGGGGAAAAAGGTCAGAGGTCCCAGTTGTTAGTTAACGTCCCTCTGGGATTTAAATCCAGCCCGCGTCACGACTTTCAGACTCGATACATAAATACACATGTCTGTGAGCAAATTCACCTCTCGCTGTTCCACAAGGATTCGGAAACCTTGGTGCAAGAACCGAAGGACACTTTTTTCGTTTCCTTTTAATACCAGGCTGTGGTAGTTTTCATGTCAGGAGAGAGACATTGTTCTGCCTGGTGCATCCACGGCTGGGAAGATGCGGTTTATATTGTCCGAGCATCACACCTGAATGGCACTTTAAAATTGGCAGTAAAAAAAAAAATCTGAAAGGCAAAAAGTTTTTTGCCTTTGAATACATATTCCACCTCGGCTTTGTCATTTTGCACCTTGACAAATAAAAAATCACCTAGATTGCCTTGAAAACTTATTCACATCTCATTGTTAGAAGTGAGCAGCTCACAGATCGGTGGCTGAAGTTGCAGCAAGATGGCCGACAAAGGAACCACTTCGGCTGTCACCTCTTCCTCCACACCTTTGACGACCAGATCTTCACTGTCTTGTCGCTAGAGAGAGAGAGAGAGAGAGACAAAGAGAGGGTGGGATGATGAGCAAAGGGAAGCAAGAAGAACACTACAAAGGGAGAAAGTAACAGAACATCAATCAGCCAGTCTTCCCTTTCAAAACAATCCATTGCACATCAGACACAGCACAAAGAGATTGACTTCAAAGTGCACTTCACACACACACTTCATTAAAGTGTGCTCATGGTGTCAGTAAAAAAACACACCTCTCCAACCTCTCAGAAAAGTGTCGAAATACGTATATGACTCTGGACTCTAAGTCTGCAACAAGTAAATCTAATAAACCTGCCCACAACTCTGCTCCCAACTGACCAGGCAATTTAATTTCCTGCACGTTCCCGGGGTGCTAATCATAACACCTTGCACCGGTCAATTAGGCAATACCCAGGACGGCATCGCATTTTCCATTAACACTAGCTAAAGAAGTTAGCTGTGCTCTTTGAGTGGTGTTAGGAGATGCTCAATGTCAATTGAGTGGGTTCTGTCTGAAAGGATCATGCTGAAGGTGTTGAAGCTGAAGTTGGTAACTTCGAATATGATAAAAAAAGTTAGTTTTTAGTCACTATATCCTGACAGTGGCACATGAGACATAATCTGAAAAACATTATGTTCCTCTGTGTCCTCCGGTGCTCTTGATGGCATTTGCAAGATTTCACAGCACCAAAGGAAAACAGCCAATCAGAGTCAAGCAGTCTCTAAAGTAGCTGTCAATCACTGCTCGTGAAACTTGTGAACTCTGATCAAACTGTCAAACTAGGCAGCGCCGATCAAATATGAATCAAGATTCTGTTACTGTAATGCCTATTTCTCTCCTCAAGTGTTTTTTTAGAAACATATTTTAGTTTCCTGTTCAGCTGTAAAATGCCTCTGATTGGTTGTTTTGGTTAGGGCACAGAAGAAAACTTGCAAATGTCATTAGGAGCACTAGCAGAAGACAGAAACATTTTGTTTTTTTACAGATTATCGGTCTCATGCAATACTGTCAGGATATAGTGCCATCCATCCATCATCTGTAACCGCTTATCCTATCCTTATTTCTATTATGAATTTCTGATCCATGGAGGTTTTATATTTGTAAAACTTTTTTAGCCGAGAAAAGCGATTAAAGATCTGTGACGTCATCACAATGTAAAGTCTATGGGCCGAGCGGGGCCAGCGGGAGAAACATTATTGTTCATATTCAGTGGGCCGAGTGTACCCCGTAAGTACACCCAGAAGACAGAAAACTTTTTGGGCGTATCCGGTAGGCGAGCAATTCTCATTGGAATGAATAGCCGTCATCTTGGGGTCCGGTATTTACCAAAAAAGTAGAACAACAGGAGCAACAGACTAATTTGTATTTGCACACAAGAAAAAAAAAAAGTTATTTTGAGCAGAACTATGAGTCACTTGTTCTGTCACTGAGAAGCTGTTTGTCTTAGCGGAGGCAGTGATCTGCAAATGAACCAGCAATCACAATAAAAGTTTTAAAATAGAAGTCAAACATCAGCAGCAGCGTGTTAAAAAGCAAAATAACAAAAAAAAAAAACAGCAGAAAAGAATGATAGAAGAATTGGAGCCAAGAAATAGGATAGCAACAGAACAGGAACAAACAGAAGAGTGCAGGTACCACCCAGGTAAAGAAAAACTAAAGTAGATGAAAAGAAACGCAGCAAGGGGAGAAAAAAAGGGTGGAAATGCGTTGAGAGAGTACCAGAGGAAGGGAGGGTTGGTGCGCGGAGAAGAGGCAATCATGGGAGGCTGGTGGCTCGGCCCTTGATGGCCAGGACCC
>CAKALG010027927.1:0-10623 GCA_916700815.1 Helicolenus hilgendorfi | reverse complement strand
CCTCGCCCTGCCACTGATAGTCGTGCTAATCATGACTGGGCCTGACTGGTACCCTGTATAGACGGGGGGGTGAGGAGATGGGAGGGGTGACGAGGAGGGCCCTCATGGGTTCAGTCCTCCTGAGTTCAAACTTAAAGCCAAGGATTTAAGCGGGATGAGTGTTTTAATAAGGATTATTTTGACACAGAGCCACAGAGATCTGTGGCAAGGCAATCAATATTTGCTGTGATGAATAATGTTTGAAATCTCCTCAAATACTTCAGCCTGATCCTCCCTCATGTCTCCAAACTGATAAAATTACATTTCAGCCAACTTATCAGTCCATGGGCAGACTAAAGCACACGAGTATTGAAGGGATTTCAGACGCAAATGGTCTACAGTCAGACACCTGTGGCTCTGTGTTACCAATATACAACGAGTGGGCACAATATCATGAACACCTGTACAATCTAATGCAATGAGTACTATATTTTATGAACATTATCATGTTCAGTTTTTGTGGATTCAACTCTGAGGTCATTTTTAAAGCAGTATTCGTGGAGTCATACTGGTTTTCATTATATTCTAATACAGTAAGGTGCTCATGTTTTTGTGCCCACTCCGTGTACCATGTATTGTATGGTTTTATCATAAAGGAATAGTTTGACATTTTGGGAGTTAGCTGAGGAGACACAACTCTCATGTCTGTACACTAACAACATATCCTCATATAACGGTTCATATGAGTTATTCCTCATTTTTCGTGCATTTTCCTACAAATGACCTGCAACATGTGACGCACGTGTAAATTCCCGCTTGTTAAATGCATACCGTCTTTTCAAAATAAACTTCATAGGAAACATCTTGGTTAGGTTAAGGAGATTTGGGTTAAAATAACTCCGATAGTGGCGTAACTAAAGTACGGAAGTTACAAATAAATCTACGTTGACTTCTGGTTTCACACGGGATAAGTTTGCGAAGGTCTGGTGTTTTTTGAGCCACCCATCAGCTCTGACTTCCTCCCTATTCAGCATTTGTCGCTCTTTATACTTCCTGGTTCACAATTATGTGGATTACATATTAATTGATTTTGTGGGATATATATACAATTTACAGTGCAATACTTTACTATACTGCCAGCAGCTACTTAGCTAAGCTTAGCACACTGCTCCTATGGCTGCTCACTGCCAAGAAATAGTTTGACACATCACTCCCCGTAAAAACACAACTTGTACTTTTTACACTTTTGTACAGATTAAATAAATAAAATGTTAATTAGTGAGCTTTAGGCATGCTGGGAAGCGGATTTTGTGACCTTTGGACAGAGTTTTGCCACCTGGTTCCCCCTGTTTCCTTGCTTTAGCTACGTCCAGTTAACTGGTCGTGACACGCAAATTGCGAAACTCTAGCGAGATGGTTAATGTTAGGCATTGACCTAGAATCATTAAGGTTAAACCTGTAAGTTGTCGGGCAGTGAGTCTCGCATATGCTTTTGCCGGTTTTTGCAAATTTTCACAATTAGCAGGTTACCTTTTAGACACGACCAAGTTAACTGTCTCCTGGCTGTAACTTTATATTTAGTGTATAGACATGAGAGTGGTATTGATTATCACATCTACTACTCGGGAAGAAAGTGAATTTAAGAGTATTACTGAAAAAGTTAAACTATTCCTTTAATTAAATCATTTAGGCTATGTTAGACACCAAAACACAGATTTTAATCTCCAGTGAGTTTGTATAAATACAGCCAAGCCATCGTGATGTCATTAGCTGTCACATTGCAAGAAAACACTTAAAGGAGCACTTCACCGAAAACAACAGCAATATCTTCAATCAAGACAAAACTATATGAATATGTTGTTAACGTATTGATCAATGAAAGGACCAAACCGGACATTAATCTGACAGACTTAAAGCGAGGTGAAATGCCCCTTTAATCTGTATCCTAGTGTAGTAAATGTTTGTGTAAGTGACAATCAAGCCACTTGTATTTAAACACTTTTGACCCCTTTTTCCCTCCAACACTTCAGCCCTCTGTGGCTGATGTTGCGCGGCTGCTATAAAGACACCAAAAACAGACATCCTAACACGACATCACGCGTTCACCTCTCCTCGTTGCTCTCTCGGAGCCTCGCCCCACGCTTCGGTTCAGTCTTACGCTCCGTCAAACCTCTGACCTGTTGATGTTTGTGTAGAAAGACATTCTGAAGTGTGAATGTTCAGTGTTGTTTCATTAAGTCCTGCTCCACTTTGTGTGAGAATGCTCACTTGCAATTAACACGATATTACTAACACTTTACTTTAAAGTACTCTAAGTACTACATAGTATTTCATACAGTATGCAGATAGACTACACAGAGATTTTCAAAGAATCTGTATAATAATATATTTACCTTTTAAACAGCTATAATTAATCTCTAATAGACAAATTATATGCAATAGCAAAAGCTTATTTTTGTAAAATATCCATACAGTCGCTTTTGTATCAATAGTATTTCAATGAAAGCACATTAAAGCATTGTATAATTATGATATCAAACAAAATGGATTAACATTTATCTGTTGCTTTTAGTCAATCTCATTTTGAGAAACTTCGGCTTGATTTGAAGCTTCAAAAGCAGCCAAGAACGACTGTAGTGAATCTCGCCAGAAATAAGCCAATAGGGTGTTACTGCTCGGCATCATTCCCGCTCATTTGACACGATTATCCAATAAGCCATGTGAGATATCACTAATTGTAATGGTCTTTTAATAAATTAGTATTTAGGTGAAAAATTTCACAGAAAACTGATATTTTTACTGCAGTGGTCACATAGATTCAGAGCAAACTGAAAATGAATGAGCGAACGCATCAATTTGTTTTGTTTGTTTTTCCCAAACTGTGTCACAATTTGCATATTTCCTTTAATTCTGACGGTCATCAAAGGCCTTATCAAAATAA
Source organism: Helicolenus hilgendorfi (assembly GCA_916700815.1). Classification (NCBI taxonomy): domain Eukaryota; kingdom Metazoa; phylum Chordata; class Actinopteri; order Perciformes; family Sebastidae; genus Helicolenus; species Helicolenus hilgendorfi. The sequence continues at coordinate 7,703 of CAKALG010027927.1, read as the reverse complement.
GGATGATTTACTGAATATTTCCTGTCATCTCTTTGATTCCAAATGCATGATAATTTTAGTGACGGTGCTTCAGAATAATGTTGATTTTACCTTGGACAACATGTACAGTGGCATTGATCTGTGCATGAAGTTAGCCTATAGTTCCTCAGTGTATCAGCAGATTCATTATCCGCCCACCTCCACCTCCCATAGCATGTTTGTTCTAGTTGTTTCTATTTATTTCATGCTCGCATTATGTCATCCATTGTGTGTCTGGTGGTGAGAACACAAAAAAAACCAGTTGTGATGTCCTCAAAGCATGAGCAATATGTACGGTCACTCCTTAAAGAGAGGACTCTTATCCCTTCGTATGCTGTTGAAGAAAGCATGAAAATGATTGTGTTATCATAAACATTATACCATAAAGAAATGAACCCGGTTTAAACATGGAAAGAACTTCTGAATGTAAAAACATGTTCAGTACCCATGTGTTTTTTTTTTCAGTTTACTGATAGAAAAGCACACTATTTACAAGACTGTATAAAGCAATATATGGCAAAGTAATGTGTTTGTAATAATAAAGCACCACGTTTAAAACATACAGAGTGTGTGTGTGCATCACCTTCAGCTAAATAAAGGATAGTAAAGCTCTAGAAACACAAAGTTGTGAAATAGAGGAGGCTTTAATCGAGGCAGTGAGTCCTCTGCTGTACGACTCACTTACTACACAGTTTCTGTTTTTAGCCCTCCCTGAAGCAAAGTGGTGGTAATGAGGATCGCAACTAGTGGTTTTCAACTCGTTAGTGCTTCTTCCATCTGCTTCTCTCCACCTGGACACTTCCAGAAGAGGCAGTGGTTGGAGAAAATGAGGGATAAGGGCCCGGGGAGGAAACCTTTCAGAGAGCTAAAGACAAGCGTGTAGTATGGCCCCTCATTAGAAGACCTAAAACAGTCTCGTATGTATTCACAAACAAATGTCAAGTTATGTAACTCGTAAAACGTAATGCACAAATAAATGCAGAGTGATTTGTATCTGTAACTCTCTATCTGTGCCTCTAATTTACTTACTTACTTTACTTTACTTTAATTTAATTTAATTTAACTCGTATATCATCATTTGTACATGGGGGGCGGTAGATCAGTGGGTAGGTCCATTAACCGCAAGGTTGCAGTTCGATCCCTGGCTCTTCCTGTCTGTATGTTGAAGTGTCCTCGAGCGAGACACTGAACCCCAAGTTGCTCCCCGGGTGCTTTACAGCAGCCCACTATACATCCTAAGGACGGGTTAAATGGAAAGGTCAGATTTCATGTATGACGAATCTAATAAAAGTTTCTTTGTCAGTTTAAAGGTAAAATATGTAACCGTTTTCAGTTGCTGTTTGTAAACACACGGCATTCAAAGTTGGCCACACCTCCACCACTCTTCAACTAGCCGAGAGGGAGAGAGAGCAGCGATGGTTGAGATATAAAGTGATTGAAGAGAGAGAGCGGCGTTAGTGAGAACGAAGCTGTGAATCAGAGAATTAAAAAGCTATTTTCTGATTGTTTCCGACGGTTATGTTCTAAAACACAAATAAACACACAACTAACTACGCATAATTCTGTGGGAAGGTGCCAAGTTGTCGGATGCATCAAACTAAAAACACACACTGATCATAGCTGCACTCACAGCACAGAGAGGAGCAGCAGGATCACTGGAACACATGCACATAACACAACCTGTTATCATCCGTGAAATATGGCGACTTTGTATGTGGAGACTTGTGCCTCAGTATCAGAAGCCGAGGTGTGTGACAAAGCGGTGGTATTGACCACCTGAACGGGCTGCACATCCTGTGTGCTGCTATTGGCTGGGGGTTACACCCCCACGTGGGGAACAAAGCCACTTTGCAGACGCCCAGAAGCGTCCCAAGTAAAGCAAAATAATAAGAAAAGAGAACTACAGGCAGAGGGCTGCAGGGTCTCTGCAGAAACAGACTCCGCCACACATTTCTAACGGGGCATAAGTGATGATTGAGAGGGATTATTTTTGTATAAGGCTATAGCTTGGTTTTATTTCATTCTTGCATATTAAACCTTTAAGAAATATATCTGTGAATCTACTTGTGGGGATTCTTTTGAGACCGTTTAACCATGCTTTATTAAACAGCATATGCACAAAAGCACTTGAATTGTACCACATTCCTTGACATTGGTGCCAACACCCTCCTGTATTTAAATCTTCAGAGAGGAGGAAAAAATATGTACTGTATCTGTGATGTTTCTGCACTAGAAACAAGAATTTAATCACATGAATAGGTCCATCCCTCCAGTTCTTTGTATTTAAATACATTATAAAGTTTGTGTTAAAGAATACAAAGCTGGCATTGCATGTGAAAACTTTCAGAGCAGTCGTTACAAGAAATAATCAAATAGTAGGGGACCCTGGCTTAGAAAGAGTCGTCATGGGATTGAACACAATTTAAAGGAATAGTTTGACATTTTGGGATACAACGCTTATTTGCTTTCTTGCCGAGAGTTAGATGAAAGGATTGATACCAGTCTCATGTTTACGCAAATACAGCCGGTTAGCTTAGTTTACCATAAATACTGGAAATAGAGGGGGAAACAGCTAGCCTGGCTCTGATCAGCACCTCTACTGCTCATTGATGATTAACACGTTATATCTTGTTTAATCCGTGAGAAAACTAAAGAAAAGGTGGGGTTGCCAACAGGATAACACTGCTCCCAGCAAAGAAATAGTTCTGCACGTAACCCCGGTAACACCACAACTTTTCATTTTTACACTTGAGTTTTAATCGGCCGAGATATGTGTTATGTGTTAATTAGTGAACTTAAAATGGTGCTGAGTTTAATTTCTTTACCTTTGGACCTTCTCATCTAAGTATCAGCAAGAAAGCGAACAAATGTGTTTCCCAATAATGTCCAACTATTGTACAACTTTTAAATATCAACCTCTGCAGCATAATGATGTACTTACACTACACTTTAGAAATCTGATTTCAAAACCAGACACAGCATAGTCTGCACTATCTAAGCTGCAGAGGTTTGATCTGACAGTCACCACACAGAATAAAAAGATACCCGTATGCGTCACAGGACCTGTAATACTCGAGTAATACACCGTTAATTTAGACAGTCTTAAAAGCCATTGTTAAATGAGAAAGCTGAAAGTGTTCCAGAAACCACCAGTACTGCACATTTCAGTGCTTTCACGTCACGTCCCCACAAACAGTAATAGTGTTTTCAGAAACGCAGACAGTCTGCTGTCAGAACACAGCTGGTGTCTGACAGACTGTCCCCAAAGTGGCCCCCATGTCTGCATAATACATCATGACATGAAGAGACGGAAACAAACAACGCTAGCTGTGCAACACGCTTGACAGGGAAGGCCTGAAACCGAGCATTTTGAGACTGAATGTACAAACTTAATCCAGAAAGGTCAAAAATAAAACAGATTTTATATATTCTAATTAATGGTGTGTTGAGATTATAAAGCTGATTACTGTGTCAGAAAACTATAATATACCTGTTTGAACTTGTTACCCAACATTTAACTTTAAAGATGCAGCTGTAAGGAAACATGATAAAAGCTGCGTGTCGGTCATTTTGCACATTGGCATCTCTAAACTGCAGCGAGGTGTAAATGGAACATTTTCATTTCAAAATATCCTGTTACATGATGGTCATGTTTGTTTGCCAACCCATCCAGCTTGTAATTATACCAACACAAAGAGAGAGAGAGAGAAAATGTCCCTGTTGTTGCTCTTCTGCTGCTTTTTGAGACAGTTTGTATTTGCTCTGAAGTTTCAATTTGTCATTTGAAGATGAGCACAAAAAAGAAGAAATATCGCAAATCTTGAAACAAAAGGAATAGGATGCTCCTGCTAATGTACTTAAAATGAGCACAAAGATCCATTTACTAAGAATAAAATGTATAGTCATTGGGTTCAGAGAAAGGTGTAAACTGATGTCTGCTTTTATAAGCAATAAAACATGTATCTTAATATGCTACAGAGTTAATACTGTCCAACATTTAGCGGCAGCTATGAATAAATAGATCAGTTCATCTGGTGTATCATTTGAAGAGGAGACGGATGACAATCCAACATCTATGCTGATGGAGGTTCATGCTCCATTTCTTTTGCAAGCAGTGAAAAACCTCCTCTGAGCGAGTTCCTCGGGGGGTTAACCGTCCACAGATGTTCAGCTTGGTGTCAAAAAAAAATGTTTTAAAAAAAATCACAGGTTAGATTTGGGTCCACTATTGACTGGAATGGCCCTGAGCTCAGTCCGCATGCACAAGTACTCTCCGATTACAGCCATCAAGGCCATGCAGGCTACATTGACGAGCCACCAGGACAACGCAGCTGGAAGATGAGCATTATAGATCCAGCAGCCGATCATATGGAAGAAGTGTACGGTGACCGTGAAGTCCAGGCACTGTTTCCCCCGACGGATGAAGAACCACAGACCGATGGCGCTGCAGGAATAATGACACAGACAAATAACCTTATCAGTCATGCTCATTTATGTTGCAGATACAAAGATACTCCTGCAATGTTGTAAATGTTCAAGTCTTGCCATATACTAAATCTATAGAAATTATCTATTACTTATGAACCAGGAAGACCCCTCCGATCCTCTGGTTCTTCTCTTTTAGTTGTTCCACAAAGCAGAACAAAAAGATTTGGCGATGCTGCTTTCAGCCAGAGGTCCTTCGAGAAGATCTAAGAGGACCTGAAAATATTGATATTTTTTAAACGTGGACTATTTTACTCATTTTGTTTTATCAACATTTTACTGCTTTGAGTAACTGTTGATCATTATGACATTTGTCAATTTATTTGTCAATCGCTTGTAAAGCACTTTCAAGTGCATTTGATTTGTTCGAAAGGTGCTATATAAAAAAGGTTTGATAGATTTATTGATCTATTTTATTTTTATGTATATAAATATCTTCTCAAATAGTGTTTAGTCCTGCTTGTGGAGATCCTTCAGTTGTGCAGGTAAATCCATTTTATCATCCATTTTTATGCTTGACAACTGTATTTTAGTAAGAGGTGTCACAGCTCTCATCTCTTTGGATGTACAGAGGAAAAATGGAAGAAATAACTTACCAGGTGAGAGAGTTCAAGATGAATGCCATCATTGAGAGCCTGCCCTGCATTGTTGCAAAACCAAGGACCTGCCGAAGCAGAGCAGAGATTTAAATACCATTTCAGGAGTCTACAAATGTGTCACAAACATACATCACACAGCTGGCAGAGATTTTATAACTTACTTCATAGCTGAAGATCTGGTCCAGTGACCGACTAGTTTGCACCAGACTGTCCACTCCCGCTAACCACAGGCCCAAGAAGCTGTAGTAGATGCACTGCATCAACACAATCTGACTCACAATGAGGACCGGGTCCCAGATGTAGCTACGGAAGTTACTGGCCATTGCGGACTGATGTTACACGTACAGGCCCAAAGGATGTTAACAGCTGGCCCCAACTGTTACCAGCTGGGCCATCCAGTTTGACCTGCGTCTGATCTCAAAATCTGAAACACAAAAAGTTAGATTTAATGAAACGCATTAACACATTCATCTTGAGGTTTGAATCTTAGCCCAACAACTTTATTACAGAGAAATAGAACAATAACTGTTGGATCATGGTTATTTCAGTAAGAATACAGCCAACTGCACTGCTGTAAAATACCTCACGAACAGCTATCTCCTTAGCTTAACAGATGGAATAAGAATCATAGGCTAAAACTGAAAGAACACAAATTTAGGTGTTGCGTGAGGTACAAGTGTTTGAAAACAAGGAAAGTTAAGCGCTGGAGTTCACAATGAGCTCTACTGTTTAAAAAAAGGCAGTAAAATGTAATAACCTCCATCTGTTATGATGTGAGGCTATATAAATAAACTGACTTGACTCTATTAGCTTGTGATTATTGTGTGACACTTAAACCTGCAGTAGGCGAATGTATTTGGCATCATTTGGCAAAACTACGGAGCACTGATGATTGGTTGTTTTCCTCCGGTCTGTGAAATCTTGCAGATGCCATTAGGAGCACCGGAGGACACAGAGGCACATGATTTTTCAGATTACCTGTCTCATGCACTACTGTCAGGATATAGTGACTGTTTTATAAAAAATCCCTTTTTTTCTAAATCATATTTGCTCCATTTTATACTCACTGCTGCTTTAAGGTATTTTGTGCTTGTAGATATTTGGTGTGTGAAGAACATGTGATTAGTTTAAGCAGTACAAACAGTCCTTATTTACCTTACAATAAGGTTTGCTCCACAGACAGACTCAGGAAATCCTTTGTCCCCCGAGGGGGATAGTCTCTTCTGCACTTTTTAATAGTCGTGTATCACAGCTGTTACCCTGCACTATATTCAGTTTTAACAGTTCTCTTCATCTCCTTGTATTTTTATATCTGGTATTTTTTTTATTTTGTACTTTGCACTACTAACTTTTTTACTGCCTTTTTACTAACATGTTTTGCACTATGGAAATGTGATGCTGGAAACTTGAATTTCCCTCGGGATCAATAAAGTTACTATCTATCTATCTATCTATCTATCTATCTATCTAAAAACAACTTCTACTTATCATTGTCAACAGGCCAGGAATGTAATCAATGCAATCTTATCTCTTTTTATTTTTTAAATATATTAAACTTTGAATACAGCTATAAGGTAAAAAAAATTACATACATATTACATATTAAAAAAATTAATATGAAGATAGACAACAGAAACTACTGCAAACATCTGCCTCTCTATGGCAACATCTGGTTTAGCTCAGGATCTCAGTGAAATAGCAGCTACAGCTGTAACAGAGTGCTCTACTGCTCAAGCTCAGTAACACCACCTGTGATAACATTATAAGGAGGTTAAGCATCCTTTCAATGTACATGAAATACCTGGAGTAAAGTAGCCTTGACTGTGTCACGTCTGCTTATATTCAAAGCCAAGAGGAGGCTAACAGAGCAGCCAGCTAGCAGCTGTTCACCAACACAAACTCAACCATTAGATAGCTAAATGATAACGTTATCTAGCGCTGTTTAGCTGGTGACTAAACATCTCAAAGTCCACAGTGGTTCAAACCAAAATAAAGCAGACATTTAACTGTGTAAACAACAGCAACAGTGAGTTTATCTTTCTCGTCTAACGGTACAAGATGACCAACAAGTTACACACCATGTTAGCATGTTAGCTTAGTGGTTGTTTTCTTTATGAGCAGTGACTCTCAACACAACACACAGACAACTGATACAGACCTGAAGGCTGGATAACAGAGGTTTCAGGGTGCCGTGTTATATTAATGATGATCCCTTCAGGTTGTTTACTGTTTTATAAACTTTACAGTCAATCAGCCGGCGGCCTGTAGTCGACTAGCTCAACCTGGGTAACAACACGGAAGTCACGACAGTGCATCCGGAAGGAAAACTTAAAAACGTATTATTTTCTTTTCAAAGTAAAATACCTTAGTTGTATTACTGAGACAATCTGTACTAATTTTACAGAAAACATATTTTAATGCAAATATATATAAATATTGTAATATTAAAATGGGTTATTTGATAGGTATAGTTGTGCTTTCCGCTCGTTTAATGCAAGCGCAAAGTTTATTTTGAAATCTTTTCCGTTTCAGTTTCCGGACCCGGAAGGATGTAACAAGTACTTTAAAATTGTATTAAATAAACAAATAAAGAAATTAAAT
>CAKALG010027926.1:0-11843 GCA_916700815.1 Helicolenus hilgendorfi | reverse complement strand
GAGCTCCACCGTCGCAACCAGCTCCAGGCCGACCCGGCCAAGACCAGGGCTCTGCAGACTGTCATTGATATGAAGGTAGGATTTGCAGCCCTCAACAATAGCTGGTTCAGCATGCTAAGTAATAATGTGCTACACGGGGGAGTGTGTATGACATCAGCGAAGCTGCGGTAGGTGTGATAAGAACTAAAGTCTGTTGTTGTGTGATCTTGTTTGAGCAGCGTAGTTTGCTTTTCAGCTGTTGCCTGGTTTGGTCTGATATCAGCTTCATACCAACAAAGCTTTAATTATTGATGTACGCTGCCATAACGTGAGCAGCGGCAGATGATCTGGCTCAGACACAAACATACATGCACAAACAATCCAAGAAACATTGTCTCATTGTTGCCTTGTGTCCGTGTGGCGGGCCCTGCCCAAGTAAAGGCCACTATTGGCCCATGCAGAGCTGAGCACTTATTCAATTTGTTTCAAATGTCACATATGGAAGCTTTCACTCTCATCTCAGCCCTTTGAAGTTGTCAGAGCTGTGAAAAATGCAGTTGACTCCACATGTGTCTGCATGCACACACACACACACACACACACACACATGTAGTGTTCATTCAGCAAACGCTTGTTCTAAAAGTGGTTCCTTTACAGCGAAACCACAGTTATTTTTCACACATACTTTGTGATTTGTCTGCCTATTAACGGACTGCACATGTGCTCGGATGCCCACGCTGTTGTAAATGCATGAGAGAGGCCAAATTAAATCTGACTGCATTAATTGGAAAGTCAAAACAAGCGTTGCCAGAAGGATTAGACATATGAAGGGGGGAGAGACGGAACGTCTTCCTTCGACGACGTTGATAATGAGGAGGACATTTTTTTCCTGCGCTGTGGCTTTTTGTAATTGTCCTGAAATGTTGTTGAGTATTGATGCAAAATTCTGTGTTACTTCATCCTATGTGTGTGCATGTTTGCTCCAGTTTCTGCGTGGTCTGTGCTGTTGCTTTCTCTAAGCGGTGTATGTTTTGTGATTACAGAACACCAACCCCCCTTTCTGTTTTGATCCTGACGTTATCTGGCAGGTACAGTAATGAGTGCTCACCTCTTAATCCTTCTGTCAACTCAACATGGGATTACAAATATACAGCATTTGTGTTTTTCCTCTATCCCTATCATGAATTCTTCCTGGGTTGGACTATGTACAGTAGTTCATGTTTCAGCGGTTTTGAGGCCTAGCCTTTCTTACATGTATTTGTATTGTACTGAATGTTGTTTTTGATATTACCCTCTGTGTTTTCTTTGGGTTTGGCTTGTTTCTCTTCCTCTGGGTGATGTTTTTTTCTCCCTGTGCTCTGGAGCAGAAACAGATAGCAATCGGTTATTAAAGATAAAGCATGGCTTATAATACAGACATCAACATGAAGCACTGTGAATGATTGAGTAGCATAGTCTGTGTGTGGGCATTTCTGTATTGTGTGGAGGAATTCCTCTAGATGCCTGAATGCCCCACCTTGACTTTTTTGTGGGTGTTCTTTGGAAGTCTATGTCCTTGCATACACTCTTTTAGTGTGTGTGTGTGTGTTATATGTACCTTTATGCATTCCTGTTGGCCTGGTCTACGTGTGTGTGTTTAGGATGGTACATGCAGCGCCGTGTGCTAGGCAGGGCTGATGTCAGAGGATGTAATAGAGGTCAGATGCGTACACGTTGTCTGCGGTTTGTGCTGATGGCATCATGCAATCTGCTTCCATTTATTCAATTACCTGTCTCTTGTCTTCCAAGGTTTAGCATTTAACGTATATATGTCTGAAGCCGTGCAGCGAAACAACCTCAGGACCTGTCCATCCATGATAGACTCTTCCATTCCCTCATAGATAGATACTGCAGAGGAAACCATTGTGGTTGCACACAACTGCATGCTGTGATATTTCCCCTGTTTTCCAGACATTTATAGTCAGACATAGAGGTCCACATTAATAGGTTATAATGTAGATACAGGACGCTACGAGGTCTTCTGGGATTATGCTGTATCACTGATACAGAGTGTGATCCAGGCTGTGTTCGACAATTTCTGTAACTTTATGAAATCGTCATTTACTCACTTCACGCTGTTATTGGCCAGCTGTGCTCTACACAGCTATTTGTGTCACTTTCCATGTGAACAAACAAGTGCAGCACTATGAATGTCTTCCAGGAGAGAAAATATGTGCCGTTATCCCTGTTTTTTAACAATATTGCGTCTATCCCCTTCCTATGGCGGCCATTTCTTTGTTAGGCTGCTCTCTCCCTGAATTTTTACTTTTTTGCGTGATATTTTAGAGGGAAAAGTATTTTAAAGATATACCAATAACTTGTGAGATAGGTAAGCCCTTGTTAAAGTCCAGAGCCTAATATCCAAAGTCAGATAGGAACTCTGATGAGGACGCACTTGGCGTCGAGACGTTAGTCTTTTAATAAAGTTGATTGCCTTAAATCTGTGTGCTCCAGTGTGCTTTGGAACTTGTGTCTGAAGTCTCTCCTGTTACAAGATGGTCCTATTCTGTGAGCCCCGGACTGGCCTACTATTCCTTGTGAAACGGTTGAAGCGCATGAAACCTCCTTCCTTCAATCCAAAGTCATATCTTTGTTAGTCTGACTCACCGGATGTAGACTGTGGGTATAAGCCTGCTGTTGGCCGGTTATTCCACCAGCATTCTCTTCACCTTCTGCTATCTATTTTACAAGGTCACTGTCGCTCTATCCTGTGCTTAGTGCTGCCCAAGATGATTCTGATTGGTTTAAAGAAATACAAACAAGCCAGAGAGTTTTTTCCCCCTATACCAGAGTGATAATGTGTGGATCCAGACATTTCTTTAGCGCTCACACAGCGCTGTGGAGATAGGTCTGCATATGCAAGACTAGATCTTTGCTGACTCTTTGCCTGCCTACTGTTGCTGGTGCAGGACACCAAGATCTCTTCCCTGGAGAGGAACATCAGAGACTTAGAGGATGAGGTCCAGATGTTAAAGACCGGCGGCCTGCTGCACCCCGACGACAGGCAGGATGAGCTCAAGCATGTGGACATCTACAAGAGCCATTCTAAATTCATGAAGACGAAGGTAGAATGTCTCTGCTCGCCACCTGAGACGACCCGAGCAATGCATGTTTAAAAAAAACATCAATTACAACCGCCTGAGAACCTGTTGTGTGCATGTTGCTTGTCGCCATTGCATGCTCATGAAGAAACAAGCTTTTTGGTGAAATCTTGAAACTGCCTGCTACAGCATGTTGTGTCATTTGGCTGCTTTTAGCCTCCCGCGTTGCATGGATACCAAGAACTCCTACGCTTTTAAATGTATCTCTTATTGCATATTCAGGGTGACGTTTCTTGTTTTTCCTTATTTCCCATGAACTGCTTGTGTGCCACCTACCTTACCTGAGATGACCAAGCACCGTGCTGCTCTCCTATCTGTGAAGGCTGACTGTTCTGAGGGCAGCAAGCTCCTATCAGCTTACAGTGTCTGTTTACTGTCCTACCTTCAGCTGACAGGAAGACCTTTAGACTAAGATGTCTCTATTCCAGGCTGTGTACTGGTTTATTCATTGGGACACAGCAGTGCCCAGACTGACATGCACGCATTTGAATAGGCACAGGAATATATCTACAGGAGTCGTATATAATCCACGTAATGTAAAGTGTAATGTAATTGTGAACCAGGGAATATAAAAAGCGACAAACACCGCACAGGGAGGAGGTCAGAGCAGATGGGTGCTTCAAAAAACACTGGACTTTTGCCCAGGAGACCAGTGTTGGTACCCCGTATGAAACCAGAAGTCAAAGTTGATTTATTCGTCACGTAACTTCCGTACTTAAGTTACGCCACTTCTGGATATTTTGAACCCAAACCACGATCTTTTCCTAAACCTAACCAAGTTGTTTCCTGTGAAGACGGAAGTTTATTTGGCAAAAACTGGAGCGGGCATTGACACCTGCATCAGGTGTGGCTGGACGTTAATAGGAAAAAGCACCAAAAAAAACTTTTTGTAAGACATCATACAAACAGTTGTATGAGGATACATTGATTTAAAAATGTAGTTTAAAGTTTCACAAAGTTTCTATCTTGAGTGTCCATGATGGCTGAGGCCCATGAGTAGCGCTCCATGTGAAAATGTTCCTCTTTTGGTTCATTAATGGTGCTCTTTGTAGGACCCATTTGTCATTGCATCGGGGAAGTTTTTCTTGATGCAATCATAAAAGAGATGTTTTTATGAATGGGGCCCTGACGGATGAATGTGAGCTTACAACGACAGAGGAAAGAGCTCTCTCCTCACCCATACTGACCTTGATATACATCACAGTGATGGCCCTGGCTCTCTCTCTCTCCCATGTCTCATCTTTCTGCGTATACACAGAGAGACACCCACGCTCATGGATATAGACAGACACACAGATTCATCCTATATCCTTGAAGTGTTTAGGGTCCTGGTCTTTCAGCAGTGCTGGCGACTGGTGTTGAGGTGAGACTGTGATAAGAGAAACCAGAGAGGACGGCATCCCTGTCCTCTCTGGTTTCCTCTGCGGGCTTTGATTTGCTCGAACACTAGAAAGTGGCTTCTGAGAACATGAACATTTGTTCAAGTATGACAGAGGTGAATTTATTTATCCAGATTATCATTTCTAACAGAGATCAAGTGTGGAGGAGTGTGGAGGAGCACGCAGTCAGCTGGGAAACATTTTCCCAGCTGGCTGTGTGCCGTAGTTTAGTGGCTTTCTGTCTTCTTGTCTTTGTGTCTCTGTAGGAGCAGGCCTTGTCATCAAGTCTGTCCTCCATCAGAACAGCTCCCACCTTCCTCCTCCCCACCCAACAGCCCTGGATCACAGAACAACCAGAAGTACCCCTCTCATTAGCCTCTCTCTTCTCTCATTATCTCTTTCATTCCACCTAATATTCTTGCTCCTAATTTTATCTAATGCTTTATCATTTTATCATATTATTTTTGTAGACAGGAGAGGGGGGATAATATTCAGAGAAAAAACTTGGTTTAAAGTGAAAAAAACTCAGATTTTCTCTGATATTGAAGTGTTAAATTTATGAGAAAAAAAACTTGGATATTCTCTTAGATTAAAAAAACATACATTTGCGTGAAAGAAATAATACATTTGCGAGATTAAAGTTATGAATTTACGAGGAAAAAAACTTGGATATTCTCTGAGATTATACACTCAAAGTTTTGTGAGAAAAAAAATCAGAAATTGCGAGATTAAAGTAGTAAATTTACTGACTGCGTATTAATATTTTTACCTACAATAGCCCTAATATGCCATCGTAATTTACCCACTTCCTTTCTCCCTGTCTTACTAACCTTTTCACCTTCTCACCTCACAGAGTTCCTTTTTTTTCTTCACTTCACCTTTTGGCTCCTGTCTCCTATTATTCAGTCTCTCTTCTCTCTCTGGCTCTTTATTTCTATGAGTGAAGGTTGATTGGCCAAGCTCTGGTCCAGTCCCCCCATTATGAGGTGGACCCTGCTCACACAATTAGAGAAATCTCTCCTCAAAATCAGCTTTGTGCATTTTTGGCACCAGTAGACAGATGACAATCTTCTGCACATAGCTAGCCTCAGCACAGAAACCTCCCTCTGTTAATGCATTTGATTTTCTTTGTGGTTTTCGGTCCTGTTCTGCATGGCCTTCCTTAAACAAATCTGTAATCTGTCAGCTATGAGAGTGTAATATTGCTCCCCATAACTCTGCCTGCCTGCCTGCATGTATTTTCACTCTTTGGCTGTTTGACTTGGTGTGTCTATAGAGCAGACAGTAAGCCTGGGACCCCCCTGAGTGACGACTGATAATGTAGGGTAGGGTGATAATTCAATATTGTTATATATAGGGGTTGTAACGATACATGGATATGGATTGATATATTGATTCAGTGATCAACGGTCCAATATCATTGAATCAAAGTGAAAACATCGATGTATATCGTCATATTTAAGATGTGCCTTTATTTTGAAATTCCTATGGCACGTCTGTGTCACCATTTCTGTCAAAGCGCACCTCATTCCTAACATTCAAACGGTGCTTAAGCATGAGAAATGTGACACTTAATAGTGAACAACAGGAGGTCTATTTTTATGATGTCTTTTTTTAATCTTTTTATGAAAAAGAATAAATAGTTTTTCATTTAAATGTCTGGTAGAGCGTAGTAATAAAATTGTCAAATCATATTTTAGCTGTTTTGTGAGTTATGTAAATGTAACTGATTGTGTTGAATGGGCATATGATATTGTCTCATATCGATCACAGGCACGTGAATTGGATCGAATTGAAATCGTATTGTGGCAGACTTTGTGATATCGGCAAATATTTCTCCAAATAAATGTATCATACCCAATTTACATATTTAGATATTATAGTTTACAATTTCGTGTTTAAATTGATGATAAAAAGTTCATTTTTACCAAAAGGTGTCACAGCATGAGACATATTTCAGATTTTCTTAGTTTTTTTGTTTATTATAGTAAAAGTTTTACTTTGAATAAAAAAAGTTACACTATTCACCATATTGAATGATTAGATAGCTATCACGCTATCAATTTTGTCCATATTGCTCACTCCTGTATTAACCAGCATGTTTAAGCCTCTTTCAAAACACTTGCTTGTTCTGAAAGTTCTGTTCATAGAGAACAAAGTGTGGGGGAAATGTTTTTTGAAGGAGGTGTGTGTGTGTGTGTATGTGGTTTGAAAGTTTTGTTATCTGCAAGTTTATCTTTCGACTCAATGATGACTAAAAGGTTTTCATGACTAATTAGTTGTTTCTGTGATTGTCAGATAGAGCAGCTGAAGCAGGAGCTGAACAGGAAGGAGTCGGAGATGCAGGCCCTGCAGACCAAACTAGAAACGCTGACTAATCAGAACTCGGACTGCAAGCAACACATCGAGGTGCTAAAGGAGTCGCTCAGCGCCAAGGAGCAACGGGCCAACACACTGCAGACAGAGGTCAGTACACACACCTACATACACCTACGCCGAGGAACATAGCAGTTTGGCCAACACTGGCACAGTGATGATGATCAATGTGGAAATGTAGCCTTTGTTGCCACACTGTATGCACAGATACTTATGAGAGGACAGAGGTCATCTGAGCCTCTGCAAGTGTACACAGTCCTGTCTTTTTCTGCTTTGGTTTCTCTCTCTTTCTGTTTCTCTAATGGACGTTGAGGTGGGTGGAGAACAAGTCTCTGTGTGTGGCTCCTTTAGTCCACCAGTGGGCTGGTACGTGTGGGCTGGTCAGTCAGAGGGCTGGAGAAAGCTGGCAGCTATTCGTCTTCATCTCTGAAGTTTCTTAACTCTATAGCTCTAATGATTTTATCACTGCTGTTAGGGATGGAGGCGGGTTGTATGTAGAGAGATGGAGGAACGCGTGTGTGTGTGTGTGTGTGTGTGTGTGGGGAGGGTGGGGTGGGTAGCATTTAGCATTTCTCTCCATCACTCTCTCGACTTGGAACTGATACTTTAGATCTCTTTGTGTTAGGCAGTTGAGAACGGCCTGCTAACTATGTCCACTCATCATTACAGGAAGCAATTTGGGCCAAAATTAGGCCTAATTGTCCATACATGTGCAAGGAATTTTGGCTCTCGCAGTTAGCAGAATACATCATACTTATACCAAGGAATTGGTTTTCAGTGGGTGGTTTTTCTGTGTGTACACATTTCTGTTTGTGTTTCATACTGAAATGGCATGTAAAGAAATGTTTGTGTCCTCTTGCCATAGGTGTAACTTTAAGGCAAAACCAGGAGACATTTCCTTCTTTGCACAGTCCTTGCACATGATGAGTTGTTCACTTATCTGGATTTTTGCAAGAGCAGAATATGATATATTTCTTCTTATGACATAAATGTTCTTTCTAGTGATTTATGTAATAGTTTTGTTTTTGATGGTGTTGTTTTGATGATTTGTATCAGCTGGTTGGTAATCCCCGGCAGGTTCCTGGCTGCTGTTTAAGAGGGGTCACACCCACAAATGTCTCAGAAACACTGAGGAAAGCCTCAGGCTCAAACACGTCTGTTTCCTTCTGCTGCTGTGCGTCATTAGAAGTGTTGCATACTTATTTTCAAGTGCTGAAGACTTAATTTGCTAGTTGTTAAACCAGAAGATATGTCAACCCCAGTAATTTATTTTTTCCTCCCATTTACTGTAAGTCTATCTAGTACCCACTAACCCACCGAGAGAGGTCAAGGGAGACGGGGGCTCTTCAGCCTGTGGATCACTCCACAAATTCCACATTTTGTTCACACTTTTCACAAATCATGGTGGCAGCAGACCAGTGTCGTCTGACTTGCTGAAACCTGTCACCATCGATGGCTAGCTAATGTTTTCTAACAACATGTATGTGCAGCTGAGGCCAACTGTTCGTCATGATGCACTGTAACAAAGAGGTTTGCTAACGTTATTCTGGTAGTCATACAACCATTTTTAACGTACAAACTATCTAACTTTTACTATCTAAATTATTTCTTGCTTTGTACATCATTTGTGCAGTCTTAAATTTGATCAGATCCATGACCTTCAAAGCATGTGACTTTAAAAACAGCGTGTTAGTGTGTTCGCAGTATCCTACATTGTTTACTATCCTCATGGCTCTTTTTTGTAGTATGCATGTGTGCTTTTGTACGTGTTACCCCACACCTCCACACAGTAATTCAGACACATTAATACAAGTGACCAATACAAAGTGTGTAACGCTTTATTATCCAGAATGAGCCTCGTTTTTCCTAGAACGTCAACGCTGCTTGCCGACTCTGCTCTCACACATCTTATATGAGGTTTCCAGCAGATTTTGTAGTCTAATATCACACTCAGAAATGTATTTTTTCATATACTCTTTCTATATTAACATGGTATTATATTGTGTACAGTATAGTTTCTGCATAAGACATGAATATTATACTATTAGAATATATCATTCTCGTTGGTGAAGACTATAATTGGAGTAGGTTGAGCCAGTAAATGTCTCTGCCAATTAGTTGAAATGGAAATGATGCCCTCGAGTGGGCAGGTGTGGTGTGTGTATCTGTGTCCGTTAATATGACACAGATATGTTTATGCATTAACATGTGGGTGCATGGCAAGGGAATTATATATAATTGACTATAATGTTCACTGGGTACATCACTGTGCTCTTCTTCTCACTTCTCATAGGCTACTGCAGCGGGGCTGTAATCAGACCCGACAGTCGTGATCACCACAAACACACACACACAGTCACACACGCAAAGACATACACACAAAAAACACGTACGCTGTCAGTGCTGATTGCTGGACTCTCATCTCCGGTCTGGGGTAGTTTTTCCCCGCTATTGAAGTGGCATTTCCCCCCCGCTTGGGAAAGGCTAGGGTTTCCTGGGCTAAGTGGGCAAACCAGAGGATGAGTAAAGATATTGAGTGCGCTTGAGGCCGGCCGCGGCCCTGCATTCCTCTACTGTCTGTCAGTCATTCGGCCAGAAAGCACAGCCGTTCTCTCAGGATCTCCCTTCTCACCTCATTCCTTCCATCCACTCATATTATTACTTCATCAGCTTTCCTACATCTCATTCAAAATTCCCCCAGAGCCCCAGATTTCCTTTCTGTTTCACTCATGACTACTGAGGCATCATACCCCTCCCCATATACGTCTGTGTGTGTGCCAGGCGGGTCTCCTCAAGAATGACAGTGATTGGTACAGTAGTCCACTCCCCCAGAGACAGACCGGTGTCTCCCAGACCTGAGGAGCAGCTTCATCTCACAGACACTTGTCTCTAAAAGCAATTCACATCAGGAAGGGACCAAGTCAGCGAACAGAGCAGCCACTGTGAGCGGGGGAATGAGAAAATGGAAGTGTATTTATTTGTCAGTCAAAGTTAAGGACAGCTTCTAAATGGGCGCGAGTGAATACGGCTCCAGATAACTGGAAAATGTGGAAAATAATGAGTGTGTGCGAGTCTGCTGCCCACGCCTGTGGAAACTTAACCCTTTAATACAGTATGCGTACGTGTCATTCTTGAAATGATCACGACAATGCAGGACTGTAACTGTACTCCAGCAGATCAGGTAACCTATCAGAGACCTTCCTGCATATTTAACCAGCCTGCAACAAAGGAACAGGCCACAACCCCAGTAGTAAAGGAGCTTGCAGGTGCTTTCACTGTTTCGTTTTCTTTGAGAAGATAGTTTTGAACATAAATATTGTAGTAAAAGAGGCCAAATCAGACAGACGTCAAGGCCTGTTTATTTGATTCAACTGTTCCCAATCACACTTGGTCTCTGTGATGACATGCTAAGTTGCACATTCAGTGTCCTCTGATCTGTTTTTGAGATGCAAGGAAAAAGCCTTATACAAGCAAAAAAAGAAAAGTAATTTTCTATAACAAATCATTTGCATGTGTGGACTGGATAGGCTGCTGGTAGGACAGTTGTTGGAGCTTTGTTCCTGCTCCGGCCCCATGTGTCGCTGCTGGCTTGTTAAAAGGTATCACAGACTTTCATGTGGAAATACTTGACATACAAAGAGTCTTAGCACAACTAATTCCTTCTCTGTGTGACCTGTCATTGCTGTCTCTGCTGTCTTCTTCAGTAGTAACTCTTGAGAGTCACATCATCTGGGTTATTACCCTCAATGTTCTGATGCAACAAATCATGTGTTTAATGTCTTTGGCAGATATTAGCTAAGATTGTCATTTTCTGAAGGTCGATATGCTTTGATTTACATGTTCATCTCTTGAGGCGAGCATTTTGCAGGTGGCCACTTAACTCACAGAGGGGAAATCCAGACCTGAAGTAGGTTCAAGGTGCTTAAGTCAAAGTCTGAATCAGGCACATAAATAACACATTCACATAACATTTCATATTTTGTTCCTCGCTGAATGCCAACAGAAGTATAAGTAGCAGCACGCCTTTAATTTACATTTTGTGATGTGGCAACATGTCTGTGTTTACAGAGAGCAGTCTGTGACGTTTCAGTTTAAATCTCTCACATGTGACCTCACATATCTTGTCCTGTCTTTCATCACCAGAGTTTGCAGTGTGTCCTGCCAGAAGGCCTCTGCTGAGTTTTGATGTTGAGGTTGAGCTGTAATGACTTGAAGAAGATATAAATGACTCAAAAATGACCGTATCGACAGTGATGAATAGGGAAAACAAGAGGAAAATAAAAAAAAAAGAATCTGGAAGCGGGAGAGGGAAAGAAATCAAGGATAGACGGAGCGACAGGAGGAAGAGAGAAGTGAGAGAATAGAGTTGCTTGATGGATGTAGAAGGCTGCGGGCTTTTGTCAGTGAGTGATGCGATGGTACGGTGTGCTGTGGTCCCTGCTGGACTATTTTTGTTGATCTTTCCTTGTTCTCTTTGCTGATTAATGGTTCATGTAGGTAGTGAGGCGGAGGAAAGATGTGGCCTCAACCTGGTTACACTGCGCCTTGAGCTCTCGTCCCGCTGCGTTCTCACTCTCTGTCTTTCTTTCTGCCTCATTCCCTTTTGCTCCCTCCGTCCATATTTTCTCTTCCCTCACACTATCTGCCTTCATCTGTCTTCTCTCCCCCCATTTTCTCGCCTACTTCTTCTTCTCCTCTATCCATTCTCATCCACCATCTGTTGATGCCGCTGTAAGACTTTATGTGCAAATTAAACTCGGGTGAGAACTTTAACAGTTCCTGTTATAGGCTGACCACTAATTATTAACTTCACATTCAAACCCTCTTGAGATGAGTTTCGTTTTCGACCAGTTACAGTATATGACCTCATCTGAACCCGACTGACCATGGTCGCCACTCTCAGACCCAACAGCGTGCTCCTGGGTTTCTGGGGCGGTGCGGTTTTTGGGATGCAGTGTGAGTAGCAAAG
>CAKALG010027924.1:0-11716 GCA_916700815.1 Helicolenus hilgendorfi | reverse complement strand
GTGCCGCCTGTTCACGACCGGCGCCTGTTGTTGATCGGTGCGTTAAGGGCACCTGTGAAATTAAACAGACAAATGAATTCCCCACCGGCAGCAAAACAGAGTATTAGCATTTTGTGAAAGATGGCTAAACTGACGCATGCATTAACTGCTTTTAATGCTAAAGGGCAAAGCATTTGGAGGTAGTTAGTCGGAGGTTTGGCGCCTGTAAAGTTACTCAAGATAAAGCTGTAGTGTCGGTGTATCCTCAGCTGCATGTTGGAGATGGGGCGCTTGTGCAGTTTTGTTAGCCCTTAAGCACATCGAGACCTAATTAACAATCATGTTCCACAGCAAGGTTGTCTTTGGCAAGGATCCAGTCCAACCAATAATTCATTTACCCAACAGTAACACATCTTCCTGGGCAGTAAAGGACTTAAAAGTTCGACATGGCTCTTGCAGGAGCACTTAGTGGTAAGCTACCTAGTGTATATTTTCTCCTTTTAATGGCTGCTGTGAGTAGCTCTCTCTGCACACTAATAATTAAAATGTCTGCTTCTTCACCTCGGTGTGTTTTTAAATTCTAATCTGTGAGATTCCTGTTTATCTTTTTATTGATTTTGGAGACACCTTTGGTCATGGGAAGTTATTGCTTTTGTGTTCTCGCACTGCGTTTCCCGGTGATCCCTTTTAAAGTGTGTCACCAGTACTCCGACTGCACTGACAGCGGCTCCCTTAAGCTAACATGAAATGAACTACTGACACTAGTGAGGCAAGCACAAAGACAGAATTTAAGATGGTGTCTGAGAGCGACCACGTCCACAGAGACACAGTAATATATCATGCATTAACATATCAAACATGATGACATGATAACTATTTCATGACTTTACTATACTGCAGACATGCTATACAGTTGCCTCAGATACTTAACCAATAAGGCATCTGCTGCTTAGTAAGTTTGCCGTTGGACTTAACTGTACATTAGCACTTAGCAATACATCTAAATAACTGCATCTCATTCTAGGCACTCGTCCAAAATAATAATATAAGTCAATGTGGACCGCAGCTGATAAATGACATTTCAGTCGGTCCAAGGGGAAAACATCTGCATCATTCAGTCACCATCTCGATTCTTGCATCATCTTGGAAAGGCGATGCTGATGCTGACTCTTCCTTAAACTCAAAAACAGCTTGCCTTTTGCCTCCCGCTGAGCGAATAATGGTTTTCTACACTTTAAGTGTGGGCTTCTGCAGATGCCGTTCTGTTCTTCATCCACTCGGCTTGGTTACTGCCTCTGTTCATATAACTACACGGTTGTTCTTTTATTTGTGCCATCACTAACTGCACACCAGAGGAGTTTTTACCAGGAAACAGTTACACACCATAGACTGTATATAAGAAGTGGACGTAGTCACTGTGACGTCACCCATTGGCTTGTGGACTGCGTTTTTGAAGCCTCGAGTTCACCATCTTGGTTTTTGGCCATCGCCATCTTGGTATTCTGCAACCAGAAGTGATGAGAGGGTGGAGCTAAGTACAACCGAATGATAAATGAGACATTTTTAGGCAACTAAATTGTTACAACTAACTTTCATGAACTGAAAACACACTGTGAAAGGGTTAAAGATGTAAGAAGAAAATGGGGACAACTCCCAGACCGGACAATGCCGTGGTAGCGACCTGTCAATCACAAGGTAGCCACGTCCTATTACATATTCTGCTTTTTGGTCTGTTTGACTCTAAATGGGACCATAATTTACTAAATGAACATCATGCTGTATTGAAGAAGACTTGAAACTATCGATTGAGACCATAAACTCATGTTTACAATGTATACTTTAGAGGTTATAAATCAAGTGAGAGGTAGGGTCATTTTCTCATAGACTTCTATACAATCAGACTTCTTTTTGGAACCAGAGGAGTCGCCCCCTGCTGGCTATTAGAAAGAATGCAAGTTTAAGGCACTTCCTCATTGGCTTCACTTTTCAGACCCCACTGCAACCCATCCAGGATCGGCTATTGTAAAAGGCTGCCAATGCTGTCTGCCAGTTGGGTGCAGTTCAAATCTATAACTACTGTGCATTTCAGCATCCTGCTACCATACCAATGAGCTACAATGCAGGAGGATGGGTGACATACATCATTCACAGATTGTATTTTCTTCATGGCTTGAATGTGCTTAGCAAGCAAATGGGAAAACAGAACTGATGATGTTTTCTTAATTAAATATCTTCATCTTATTCCTATTATCATAATCATCTGATAGATGGAGGTCGGAGCGTTATACTGCTTTGTGCTTCCCAGATGTTCTCTCTGGCATAACTTTGATGTCCCATTGTTGTGAGCTGTGTGCAGGCAGTCGTACCGGTGAATCAATAGTAATTTAACAGTGAGTTACAGCTGGATATGTGCATATACACTGGACAGTGTGAGCGCAGTATGATTCTGGTGTGTTTACTCAATGAGTGCTGAGTCAACAATAATGACACAGCATTTCTTCTCTTTCTCGCTCTCCCTCTCTGGGATTTCTGTTATTTTTCTTCCCTTGATCTCATTACATCATGACTCAAGGGCTGTATTCATTAAAGTTTTAAAGTACAATGCACTCCGAAGTCACTTGCAGTGCATAACGCAGACCCTGTTAACTCTGTCTCGAGCTGCTCGCTCTCTCCATCTCCGCGCCTCCACTCCTTCCTGTCTTTTTTTGTTTTTCTGTGCTATGAGCTAAGGACCTGGAAGTGCTCGTTTCTTTCATTTGCTCTGCCTCTCTTTTCACCAATGAGGCGGACCGCTGAGAAAATGTGCCGCTGCTCTTAGCTGCGTGCACGCTGCAGCGCTTTCAGCAGGGCCCAGATGTTGAGACTGGCAGTTGACTCTTGACGACGATGCTCCTGCTCTTTAATTAAACTTTGGCAAAGTTGTGTTCATTTCCCAGCATAAGCTGTGCTGACAATGTGTTTTTACATGTGGGAGTAAAAGTACGGCTCTTTGATTGTTTTTTTTTTACATATATATACCTCGGGCCTCAAACGACAGACCTTGACTCATCATCTATGGTTGGTTTTTAGAAGATAAACTTACATAACATGGCCCTGAGAGCATGAAGATGGTGAATAAATCTCTTTAAATGGAGGCTGACATGAGATTCTGGCTGTGTGCGGTCACAACTGGTGATCCAGCTGAGTGTGACAATTTCATACATCTTCTCCTCTGTTTTTCTACATTGCCTAGACGTAGACATTTTGGTCTATTTTTAAATTCTATAAGAACTTTATGATATTCTTATGTGATTTGCATTTTCTGAAAACACGAAAGGATCCATTCCCTGACTTTCTTTCTTTGACTGCATAACTGTCATATGGATAGGTATGTCTTAATAAGCATTAACAACTTCCTGGCAACTAATAAATTAAAAAATTCAAAGATTTTTTTATTACTCTTCTAACTCTTTCAGTCCTTCTCAAAACTATTCCGTCCAATTACGTGGCATCAACCATCAGCCTCCGGAGTACAGATAGACACATATGTATCTGCTTGTTAATCATTGGGTGTCATCTTTGGGCAACACAAAATGCGTGTGCTGATGAATTATTGATATGATCCTGGAGATAACAGTTGCGCTCTAATTGCATGTCATCATTACCAGGTTGAAACCAGTCTCCATGTCCCCTTAATGTGATTACACATTCATAATTGTGCCGTTATTAGCCTAGTTTATTATTCACAACAGCAAAGCTCACTAATTGGCGTGGGTCCGCAGCATGTTGTCACTCATTCTCTTAATTAAAGGTATGTTTTGGCCATTTTCAGTTTTGTACTTGTGAATAAAAGGCTGTGATCCAGCTGTTTGCTGTGGGGGCCTGAATACTTTAGATATCATCTGTGGAAGAAATTTTGGTTCTTTTTTTTTAGCTATTAATTTTTCTGTGGATATTCATGCTCCCCAGAGGGTGACATGAACTCGAGCTGCAACGATTAATAGATGTATCGATTAGTTGTCAACTATTAAATTAATCACCAACTATTTTGATGATCGATAAATTGGTTTGAGTATTTTTTTAAGAAAAATTCTCTGATTGCAGCTTCTTAAATGTGAATATTTTCTGGATCCTTTACGCCTCTATGACAGTAAACTGAATATCTTTGAGTTGTGGACAAAACAAGACAATTTAGGACGTCATTTTGGGCTTTGGGAAACACTGGTAGACATTTTTCACCATTTTCTGACATTTTATAGACCAAACAACTAATCGATTAATGGAGAAAATATTCAACAGATTAATTGACAATGAAAATAATCATTATTTGCAGCCCTTAACTCTTTCATATCATGGGGCGTAGTGTACATTGCCTCCACGATGCTAACAAGGCTTTAGATTGTAGTCTTTTCTTCTCACCTGCTGTTGTGAAATAACTTAGACTTTAATGTCCCCAAAGGGGCAATTTATGGTACACAATAAACATAATATAGACTCAATTAAAATACAGAACAACAGAGACAATAACAAAAGTCCATGATCATGATTTATCAATAAATAAAACGTATTTTGCACACCCCTCCAGTATATGAGTTAACAAACCATCCTCCCAACCGACCCTATGTTGCACGTCGCCCTACCACAGCGTTGAGGATATATTATTTCTAGCTGCCACTTTCACTGCTTCGGTTTCTCTGGAGCGGGTACTCCACGGTCTCATGGGAGCCTCTTTGCTATTATTTTCATATATTATAGTAATCCCGTTGCCCGCGCTCTTCCCCAGTCTTTAATTCCTTTTTGTCTCCGTCAGACCTCACTCCTTTTTTTTTCTACTGAAGATGTCCTCATCTTCAGCTCTCTTACCTCGCTCCAAACCCCCTCCAGCTCCTCCTCCTTCTATCTCCATCTCTCTCTCTCTCTCTCTCTCTCTCTCTGGCTCACTAACCACCCACCCTTCCACCCTCCTCGCCATATCTCCCCACCTTTCCCCTCACCCTCCCCACCTCCCCCTCTCTCACACTCCATCACCAGCTTCTTATCTGCCTCTCTCCCTGCATTTGCATCACCCTCACTTTTCTCTCTCTCCCTTCTTCAAACTCTTTGCCAACATGAACTCACTTTCTCTCTCTCGCTGTCTCTCTCTCTCTCTCTCTCTCTCTCTGCGTCCCTCCGAGGCATGTTTAATTAAGCGTAGGGCTATGTGTCAGAGAGAGAGAGGGAGAGGAAGAGGAGAAAACTAACGCTATCTGGAGCACCAGGCTAGACTAGGCAGGGTCTCTTCCTTCTCTCCTCCTCCTCCTCTCCTATTTTGTCCTCTCCTCCTCCACCTCCCCCTCTCCCTTTGGCCCGGACCGACCGTAATTACCCTGCTCATTAGCAGAGGGAGGAGGTAGGGGGGAGAGGGGGAGCCAACAGGGGAGCGAAGGAGGACAAGAGGAGAGGAACAAAGGAGCAGAGGAGGACAGGTGAGAAGGTAAGAGGAACACCTGAGATTGTCCTTTAGGGCAGTGTGTGGGGAGAAATAGACAACCAGGATAGTCTCGGTCAGAGTATTTAGTAGCCTGACTAGATTGGACAGGAGCGTCAACCCCCCCAAAAAAGTTACTTTAAGTCAGGAGAGCTAAAGCGTCTATATAGTTGTTTTCAAATCATAGACTGTATATAAGAAGTGGACGTAGTCACGGTGATGTCACCCATTGGTTTGTGGACTGCCGTTTTGAAGCCTCGAGTTCGACATTTTGTCCAACGCCACCTTGGTTTTTTGCAACTATAAGTGACACGAGAGGGTGGAGCTAAGTATAACCGATCGCTGAATAAGACATTTTTAGGCGACCAAAATGTTACAATTAACTTTCATGAACTGAAAACACACTGTGAAAGGGTTAAAGTTGTAAGACGAAAACACAAACTCCCAGACCGTACAACGCTGTGGTAGCGACCTGTCAATCACAAGGTAGCAAGGCCCTAAAGCATCCCCTGCTTTATGGTCTATTTTACTCTAAATTAGACCATAATTTACTAAATGAACATCATGCTGTATTGAAGAAGACTTGAAACTAGCGATTGAGACCATAAACTCATGTTTACAATGTTTACTGAGGTAATAAATCAAGAGAGAAGTAGGCTCATTTTCTCATAGACTTCTATACAATCAGACTTCTTTTTGCAACCAGAGGAGTCGCCCCCTGCTGGCTGTTAGAAAGAATGCAAGTTTAAGGCACTTCCGCATTGTCTTCACTTCTCAGACCCGGAGGTTGCCCACTGTTTTAGACGTGTGCATGATGGGTACCGCACGTGTCACATGTT
Organism: Helicolenus hilgendorfi; assembly: GCA_916700815.1. NCBI lineage: Eukaryota > Metazoa > Chordata > Actinopteri > Perciformes > Sebastidae > Helicolenus > Helicolenus hilgendorfi. The sequence continues at coordinate 5,452 of CAKALG010027924.1, read as the reverse complement.
TCTTTGGAGCTTTGGCTGTGTGCATCTTTGGGAGTTAATGCTACGTGTCTGCAAGATACAATAAAGCACATGAACAGTGGAGCCAACGTATGACAATACAGTAACCTTGCTTGAGTGTCTGGTAACATTGTGTAAAATAGATACTAGCCTCTGTTCCGCTATACCTTCTGTAACTGAATGTGTACAGAAAAGAAGCAAAGCTTCAATATCATGTTATGCTAAATTTCCACGTGCCTTGCCAAAGCCTACACGTGTTACAGAGCAGAGTCCTGGCTGGTGTCAGGTGTGTTGATGCACAGACCTTACAAGCTTACTCTCTTGTTTGTCCAGGCAAGGTTCCAAGAGAGCAGATTCATCTGGCCCACATGTTGGGAGCTCTTTGGCCTCCTGTGTGCAGACTGGCTCGGATTACTTTTCTCCTTCCTTTTTAGTAAAAAATTAGGAAGCACAGGAGAATTTTATTTTAGAGATGTGGTTTTTTTAAACACATCTTCGGATAGGAGACCTCAAATATTCCCCAACGTCAGGTCTTTTGAGTTCACATGCTCCTTTGATTCACTTTCATTTGTCATTGATGGACCATGACAGAAAAAAAGAAATGTCAAATTTAAAGTATTATATGTCAAAATGTGTTCAAAGTAAGCCGAGCATAACTCAGCTGAGTCCTGTAATACACCTCTCTTAAGAACAGTGTTCCTCTTTTCTTCTCTGCTTCCCATTCGCCCTTTAGTTCTCAGTTATTACTATGCATGTATCATCTCATGTCAGCTCTCTGTGCACCGTTCTCTCTGCTTTTTGCTCCTCTTCCCCTTTCTGTCCCTCAGTTCAACCTTATGCAGGTTCAAATGAGTGTCACACTAATGGAAATGTAAAATAACATCCTGCTTTTGTTAATGCTCTACAGAGGCAACACAGAGTTGATTTCATTCCTCTAGTTGTGCACAACATGATTCACTCCTAGAAGCTTTAAACTTTAGTTGACCTTGTTCATGTGGAGGAATGTTTTGTGCAACAGGGGTTTGCTTTCAAAGAAATCTTATGTAGGGAAACACATTTTTTTCCTCTCATTTCCAGCAGTTAATATAATGTGACTCCTCACTAATTCAGCCCCCATTGTTGTCTATTTACAACTACCAATGAAATAAGAAGTGCTGCAGACGCAGACTTCTAAATAGGAAACCTCCTAACCCCAAGGTAACTGCAGCCTAATGTCTTAAACATACCATCAAAAAACGTACGACTACAAACAACTGCATTGTTTGTAGTCGTAAAATGGTCAGAGACTGTGTTCATTTATTATCGGATACAAATACAGAGTAAAAACTCCTGTAGTAGAGTATATACACTTAAATGCCAGTCTGAATCCCTCCAGAGGTAACTCCACAACAACAACTAATTTGATCAAATTGTTATAGGAATTTGCAACACCAACATACAATATCGACTAAGCATTGTTAGCTATAATCTTGCGGCCCCGTGTTGTAGAGGGACCTGGTGCCAAAATCTGGTTTTAAGACTTACAAGTTTATATTGTGCTCGCATGGTGCACATTTCTAAATAAAGTTGTCCATGATAACTGACACACAGAAAAGGCAGATTGTATTATTCCAGCGCATGAGTACTGGTTGGTCCCTGAGTCTCTGTGCAAATAATTAAGCTACAATGTATACTGGGGTTTCGCTGTGTGCATTGTACTTAACACTGGGAACTTGGACGTGACAGGGTATATACACAATGCATAGCAGGCAGGAAGGACATTATGTGGTGGCATCATTAGGGACCCAACAACATTTTTTATTTTTCCACCAGGACTCCCAACAGGTTAATTCAGCCATGTGTGACATAACTGTGAATATCCAGAGACAAAAAGACTAAAGTATGACTTTGTGGACTAACGTAAAACTCCTCTCTATCCAAACGTATCCTCATACAACGGTTAGTGATGTGACGGAGTGATGTTAATGATGTGTTACAAAAAGGTATTCCTCATTTTTCGTGTGGTTTTCAAGGCATATCCAGCAACACGTGTCAATTTCCACTCGTTACACGCATACAGTCTTTTCAAAATAAACTTCCCTCTTCACAGGAAACAACTTGGTTAGGTTTAGGCAACAAAACTACTTGGTTAGGTTTAGGAAATGATCGTGGATTGGGTTAAAAAAAAAAAAACTACGGAAGTGGCGTTACTTAAATATGGAAGTTATATGACAAATAAGTCAACGTTACGGTTAAAATACCTACAGAAGTAGAGTAACTTAAGTACAAACGTCATGTAACATATAAATGAACGTTGACTTCTGGTTTCACACGAGACACGAACATCGGTCTCCTGGGCGAATTTCCGGTGTTTTTGGACCCACCCATCCATGCCGACCTCCTCCCTATGCACTGTTTGTTGCTCTTTATACTTTCTGGTTCACAATTACGTGGATTATATGAATTGTTTTTATGGGATATATACAAATTACAGTGTATTACTTTTCGTAGGTATAGCTATGAATGGTATATGCGAATAGCCTGCTCTATCCACAAGGCTACAGAGTAAAACAGATCTTCAGTAATGACCAGGTCAATGTTTGTGAGATGGTGATATACTTATATGCTGATGACTTAACTCTACACTGAACATGTAGAGATGGCTGAAGTAGAAGCTAGCCTGAGCATGCATCTCCGTCATATATAATAAACAGCTCTGTACCATCAAAGTGCAAGTCCATGAAAAACCTGAGCAAGAGGGTTCATATAAAGCTGGATCTGCACCTCAGGTCACCAGTTTGAGACCACTGGAGAAATGTAAACTTAACCAACTCAGTCAGGGAAACTGGTAGCCTCGAGGAAAGTGTCTGCATTACTCTTCAAGAGCAGAGTCACAATCTGAAAGCACAGGACTGCAGCGTCATGGAGTGTGAATCACTCCGATTGCTGCTGCTACAAGATGACTCACCTTGTGTCTCATCACTGCCCCATTGACCTCCGAGTTATGTCCCCTCTATATGTGCCCACATGTCCACGACCACACTTTATCATAATGTCATTTCTCCATATTTGACCCTGTCTTAAATGCATAAAAAAAGAGAGGTACATTTGATTGATTACATGCAAGGTGGGCTTCAGATGACGAGCAAACTGCTCTTCCAGGCCAGTGAGCTTGTTTGTTAAATAACATGCATGTCTCCAGGCACGTTTGAAACAATGTATAACAGCCTCAGTAAATCAGTCCGCGTGCGTCTGTTTATCAGTCAACAGTCAGTCCAGGATGGTGATTTCTGATTGGCATTTACCCTTCTAACGCAACACAAAGTTGACTGATAGTTAAACTTTAGCGGGCAGCCAGAAATAATTGTTTCACATCAATGCTGAGATCCTGTGTGGGCAAACTAGATAACACTGCATTAATGTGTTGAAATAGCTAATGCGAGAGAGAAAGTGAGGTGATGGGTCGTTTTTTTTGTTTCTGGTCCCTTGTTCACTTCAATAGTTCATTATAATCAGTAGCTTCTCTTTTTTATGTGTGTTTTATATTATCCAGACATGGTATTATTGCATTTATGACCAGTGTTGAGGGGTAAAACATTACTTTTTTTTCCCGTAAAAGTCGTATACTGTAACTATTTTGGTACTGAAAAAATAATTATTTCAGTTTCATTAATACCACTTATACTTTAAATATAACGATTATCACCCCTTCTGGATGTTGAACTGAAGCTAAATAACTCTAAATTAGACGTCACCCCCACCTAATGATTTATTTTCATCATAATTAATTTTCATTCTGTCAGTTGACGTGAGCGTGCACTGAACTACTGTAGCTCGGATGAGAAATTGCAGAAAAGTTGTCTTTCTCTAGGAGGGAGTATTCCCAGCTCTTTGATTTTATCGAGCGATGGGAAGAACATAAATCTCCTGCACACTTACTTAAAGCAGAGAAAATGGAATCGGCAGTTTTTGAGGTGTAACAAAAAGGTTATGTAGAGTGAGAGTAATGCAAAGCAGCGTCGTAACATTGTCACATATGTGACATATATGCACAAACCATTGTCCCACAACTGTATTATATACTACTCTTAATAGGATTACACCAGTACTTATATCACAGAGCTCTGTGCTATTAACCTTTCTCTCCAGGTTTCCTTTAATAAGGGCAAAGTGGGCGTCCCTCAGCAAAGACACGCCATTGTTTTCAGCCATTGTGATTTTAATTAGAGGAATTTGGCCGCAGTCGACATCATCAGATCCTCTCATTTGTACTGTAATCTGAGTGAGTTGGCCGGGGTTGACGAGCTGACGTCCAAAACTCAATCGGCCTCTTTAACCCCTCTGAGTAGACAGATTTTGTTTTGTCTCACCATCTCAGGCAAACGCGATACACAGGAATCCTGTTTCAAAGTGCATGAAACCAGAATGACCTGACAAAACAATAAAAATAAAATAAAATAAAATAAAAATAGTGCATATATATACAGTCAATATTATTAAGGTGTTCTAGAGCCTCAAATTTTGCCAGAAACCTAACAAAATATTGTGATTTAAATACAAGGACTTACAAAATCAAAGGGTTTCCCATGCACAAAAAGTGACAGAAATACATGTTCTACAATTAAAGGGGAACTATTATGCTATTGTGCTTTTTCCCTTTCCTTTAGTGTGTTATATAGTTTTTTGTGCATGTAAAAGGTCTGCAAAGATACAAAGCCCAAAGTCCATGCTCAGTTACCCTCTCCCAGAGGAACACTGCTCCTGAAATGCCTGAAACGCCTCGATTAAAATCCTGCCTTTTCTTCTGTAACGTGGTGATGTCACCAAGTAAAACATTTGCATAATACCTGCCTAGTGGCTAGTTTGGCACGCCCTCAAATAAAGTTAGTTAGAGCGGAGCTGGAGCGGAGTCCAAAGAGTTTGGTTCAGTTGACCAATCACAACAGAGTAGGCCAGCTGACCAATCAGAGCAGACTGGGCTTTTTGGGAGGGTCGTGTCTAGAAGGTAACCCGCAAATTGCAAAATCTGATCTAAGATCTGCAAAAATTCTCGTGAGACTTACTGCCCGATGACCTATCCAAACCTTAACTATTCAAGATCAATGCCTAACCTTAACCATCTCTCTTCCCCTGTCCCGAAAGGATAGGGGGAAGGTGGTTAGGAGCTCAAACAGAGCATTACAGTAGTAACGTAAAGCATTTCTTTTTAACAGTAATGTTCAAGTAGAAACCCAAAATATAAGTATGAACCTGAAAATAAGCAGTCCTGTTTAAAAGATCACATTGAGGAGACAGAACTTATATACACAGTATAGACTGTTATGTAAAGTTTAGTCCCAGTCAATCAACAGATCTCGGAGGATCTGCTCCAGTCAGTGGGTTTGATCTAAAGATAAAATGCCTGTTCTCACTCTGCGCTCTATAACAGTCATACATCTAGTCTCTTCCAGCACTTCACATGGCGGGGGGTCAGTGA
>CAKALG010027917.1:0-15743 GCA_916700815.1 Helicolenus hilgendorfi | reverse complement strand
GGCAGGGCAGAGAGACACCTGGCCAAACCGCAGAAACACTTCCAGCTGCAGACTGCCTGATGCTCACCACGGAGAGAATCCAGGCCAAAGGTGGAGGAGCTCACCAAGAACTACTGCGCTACCATAGGCATTTCTCTGAACTTCATGATGTTTATTTTAGTACCGAGCATTTGCTCATCTGTAGAGCTTCAGCATGTCTTTAAGTTCCAGAGCAAACTTTTACATTGTCAAAATGTTTACACTGTGTCAATAAAAGTCTCTATTCCTCCTCAAAATGGAAAACAAAGCAGAGCAGCAAGACTGTTTAACTCCTCGGAGTGAAAGTGGGAGAGCACAAGGGGTGAAAAAAAGGCAGAGAGAACAACAGCTCCCTTTTCTCTCCGACCAGTTGACATGAAAGGCCACATTATGTCTGAGATTAGAGGCAATTACACTGGGAGTGCGCTTTAAGGCCTTTGTTTGCCAACATGACAGGAGGGAGCAGGGCTGTAATTTGATGAGGGGGCAGCGCGAGTGAGAAACTCTGCATGGCGAGCTCCCAGCGGAGAGAGGCAAAGAGAAGCCTTTTGTCCGCAGTGTGGACATGGCAGTTGCCAGAAATGTGAGCTTTTGGAGGAAGATTAATTCAACTAGGATTCATTAATTAGCGGAGGTGTCTTTAGCCATTGTGTGGCTACTGTTTATGGCTGAAAAGTGAGTTTAAAGAGACTTTACAGTCTCAAAGGAAATACTTTCATCTTCGCCCTTTGTTTCAGATGACAGCTTCAAAAGCTGCTCCGTATTGTTTCAGCATTTATATTAATCCAAATGGCACAATTGTGTCGGTTCATTCAAATGTCACTAATACTGTAAACATATGATTCAGCCTGAACTTGCGGTCAAATTTAACAAAAGCAGCCGCGCCAAATCTTCAAGACGTGACACTCCTCTATTCTGACCCGGGCGCATTGTTTCGAACACACTGCGAGTTTTCAGGACAGGAAACGAGCAGCTTGTTCCAGCCCGGCCAGCAGAATGGAGCACGTCTTTATTTGAGGGAAGTCATTCCGTTGATATATAAAACACCAAAGCAAAGTTTCCTTCCCCCTCACTTTCCTGGTGCTATCCTCTTCAAAAGGACTCGGTCCTTTATACTGGGCTCACATGCACACACGGGACCAGAAGAAAAACAAACAGAGGCCATTTAAATATCAACCAACCTGCCTCCTGTTTGAATGGAAGAGCTACCGCAAGGCCCGGGCTCGTCCAGCCTGCTGGTGTTAGCTACGTGCTCAGCCCTCTGAGTCATGCGTGGACCAACAGCAAAACCAATCACTGTGGTAGGCCAATACTGACAAATATAAAAAAATACTATATATGTGGTTGTTTATGCCAGAAAAAGAAAAAACACACACAAAAGTTGCCTTTTCACTACAGACCAAAATGTATGTCGTAACACAGAGTATCAAAAACTTTGTGTTAAGACAAAGTTAAACAGCAACACATTCGACAAGTTTGGCTTCTTTTGATAAATAGAAAAAAATGGTTTAGAAGAAAAACTTCGTCATATTCCTTAATTTAAGGTATACTCAATTCTACGATAAGCACAGATACAACCACAACAATAAAAGAAGTACAAAGACATTTAAGTGCAGTAGTATAAAGTAGTCCTTGTTGAATAAAGTGCAATGAATATAAGTGCTGTCACACATACTGTAAAAGGAATGTGTCTTGTTTTCATTCAAAACAATAAAACGTCTGATGGATAAAAATGCACATAAATAACAATAAAAATACCCGCGGCAACAAAAAGAGAAGATATAGAAATGGCAGCATAAATAGTACCATTGTTTTAGTATCAGTATTAAAATCTCTTTGGCACCAAACTTCATTGGTATCAAAAACTTTTAAACAACACCCACTTTCACCCTCTGCTGTCTTGTTCTAACTTAGACACATTTTCCCATAAGGGCGTGTGAGAGGAGGAAGAGGACCACCTATTAAAGTGAAATCTTAGGAGTGATGGATGGGAGCTTGTTGAGGGGGAGCGGAGCACCCCAGGGGAGGTGGATGATGAACAAGGAGGGGAGGGGGCAGGGGAGAGTTCACTAAATCCCCACTCACACCTCTCGCTGTGGGTGGAGGCGATGGAGACCTCCCATGCTGTCTGATTTACAAATTTGATCGACTCAATCCTCCAAAGTACTTTAAACTTATGCCTGTTTTTCCTCAAATATTTGACTTTCATCTACATTGTTTCAGTTGAAAAATATGCACCATTAATATGTAAATATGACTTTACTTCTGGCAGTTCTACTGTAGAGCGGCAGCTATTTTCAGTTGTATTTTTTTCTAAATACGTCTCAGATGAAAGCAAACAGTATTTCAAGAGATGTGGAGCTGAGTGGATTAGGCAACACTCACCCGGCCCATTTGAAAGCAGTTCCAAAACTTATCCTTTCTGGATGCATTGTAATGTTTTTGCTAAAAGCCTTTCAATGTCTATGTTTACATAATAGCTATTGGCTATACTGTACTCTGAGGAGTACTGCACACATTTAGCATTACGCGCCTATAACACTGTCAGACTCATGATAAAGAAAAATCAAAAATCGATGCAGTAGAACCGGAGATATTGCACACACTTTTCCTCCTTATCAAAACCTGGTGCCTTCATTACCCACAATGCAACTCAGTGTGTTATGCCAGTATAACTAATATAGTCTTGAGCCGCTAGCCTCAAGCAGAACAACATAACCTCATACAAAGGTTTGCATATCTTACAAAAACGTATTCCACATTTTTTGTGCGTTTTCCCACGAATAACGTGACCAATGTGTCAATTTCCGCTCCTGTCCTTTCAAAATAAACTTCCGTCCACACATAAAACAACAACGATGCGAACACCGGTATTCAGGGCAAAGTTTTTTGACCCATCCACCCCGACCTCTTCCCTACGTGTCGTTTGTCGTCCTTTATACTCCCTGGTTCGCAATTACGTGGATTACATCCAAATTGATTTTGTGGGATATATACAAATTACAGTGCATTACTGTTACTACTATTTTTAATTTCAAACTTGTAGTCTTCAGCCCGAACTGATGAAGTGTCATCACTTGAGGTAATCTATCAAACTTTGCACCACTCTCTATGGAACCACAAAACGCTTTATACAACTAGCACTCCCCAAGACCTGTAAACAGATGAGTTTGATGCGTAAAATCGATGCAGTTCCCCTTTCAGCTAAATACTGTATGTATTGTTGCTGTCCGGTGAACACAGGCCTATTCTCATCTTTGTGACAAAGCATTTTTAACTAATCCAACAGGTTTCAATAATGTTTATTTAACTTAAAGGGGAACTATACTCCCATTTTCAAAATTCATATATTATTACATGGTCCAAAGATATTAGCAAACATGAACAACTCTCTCCCAAATCCCAAAAGTAGAGTGCTAAAACTCAAATTTGTGATGTAGTCTGGAGCTGCTCCATAGACAATGAATGGGGAGAGATGTTCTAGATGACACTGAGAGCACCCAGAGGAACGATCTGAGTATATGGGAACATTTTCTGTCTCACAACTGACAGCACAACAATAGAATAAAGCTCATTTGGGTATAAAAAAGAAAACAAACATTCTGTGGGTCCATAAAATCGGCCTCCAATTCATTGTCTATGGAGCAGTTTAAGACTTCATACTTGATGACACCACAAAAATCAACATTTGGAGATAAGTGGTTTCCACTGGACAGTGATGATATGCATTTAAATACATATTAACAAGTATGTGTGGTGCCTCAAATAAACCAATTAAATTAATATTTTGGTCCCTGTGTGGTACATTGTTAACAGGTCACAGCAAACATATAAAAAGATAAAAAATAAATAAAAAAAATAGTCAACTTTTGTTATACTTTTCAAAACAACTACAATGTGAGTTTAACATGTAAACTGTGAAATCTGGGTAGAATGCTTGCATCTGGTTACCAATCCAAATCCACAGATTTGAGCCAGTGTTGATAAAGTAATCCAAAACTTTATGATGACATTTATAGTGTGCAAATGATGAAAGGAGTCTGGGCTAACACATACTATAGTAGGGATGGCAATATGTGCTCAAACCAATACCTCAAGAGACAAAACATCTATTGCAGGATGTGGAAGTCAACATGTTCACTTTCTATGAGTACATTTTAATCCTGTAGTCACACTTTAGGACAATAAATTTCACAAAGAGGCAAATGGAGAGGCTGCAGCACTTGTGGTTTGACGCCTGGTGTGTGGAGGAATTACTGCTGTAGTAGTTTGCCTTTAACTGTCAGGAAATGACCCATAATCTGCAAGCGTTTGACTGCTGCAGCATTCCTGTGAAATGACACAAGTTGAGGTAGATTAGGGGTTGGGTAATTAGCTCATTAGTCAACATAAACACATGGCAGGACTCCCCCACTTCTACACTCCCCTGCCTCCCCCCCTCTCGCCGCCCACAGCTGGTGGCGAAAGTAAGTTCTCACAAATGTATGCTCACACACATGCATACCTGAGCAAACGCATATACAGACATGCACGCTGCACCCAGACCACTTCATCATTAATCCAATTCCTTTCTTCTGGACTTTTTTTTCCCCTGGCCTCATCATCTCCTCTCTGTTCTGCTTTGCTCCAGACAAGCCACTCTTTCATATTGTAGCCCTGGGGGCTGAGGGCCAGCCACTTTTCACCAGCACCTCGCAGCTTATCAGAGCACTTTATCAGCCTGAGGGAAGGAGATGTGGGTTAAAGCTCCTCACCAGCAGGCTGTCAGCAAACAAGTATTTGTAAGCTGGGGCTCAAAAACGTGTGCCTTGTGTGACAAAGAGAAAAAAGCCTCAGGGGTCATGTGTTTCAGTGTGTGTGTGCATGAAAAATACAGGACATCCTTTGTGCAGCGAGGTAAGCCGGTCCCCACACAGCCTCTCTTGTTGCTCGGGGGGACAGATGCTGAACACTGGAACCTGGACAGCCCTTCACACCTCCTAAATGCAGCCGCTTTCTCCTGCATTTCATTTTCCCTCGTCAGCATGCACACCCCTTGGAGATCGGCATAATGCTCTCTTTCATCGACGCATCACAAACCGTATGAAATATTTTGCAAACTTTATCAAGAAGGTGTTGAAAATGGAACCGCTTTTGAGTTTCACTTCCGCCACCTCGATAAAAACCTGCAAGTTTCAACACCGTTTTAGCACCTCGAATTTTGGTCACAAGCAACTTTTCATTTCAGAACAGGACCGGCTGTGTTTGCCTCAATGCCATTGGAAACAGAAGGCCTGGTTGACGGTGTTTAGTGATTGATATGAATGCCCATTTGTGAGGCTTTTCACTGTACAGAGCTTGTTGCGAGAGGCCAGGCCACTCACCTTGGTCACGTGAGGCCCGACGGGGCGGAGGTGGAACAAGCTGACGAGAGAGAAAGAGGAGGAAATGGATGAATGAAGAGAAAGAGAAAATACAGTATAAGAGATCAATCAGCTGTGGTTTGCTACTGAGACAAATTGGTAGATTGGAAGTTGTGTTTAGATACAGCCACTTAATCGGGAGACAACGTGGCTGATGGATCCATCCATCATCGCCTGGAGACACAAGGCGATGGATCACACATCATTTTCTGGGTAATTTAGAGAGGAAAACACACTGAGCTCTCCCCTCAGTTTAGCTACGTTACTTAAGTTGCAGTGCGTAAGAGTTGGACTGATTCGTGTTTGGATGGGTTTGACTGTATGTATGTGTGTGTGTGTGTGTGTGTGTGCATACGTGCGTGCGTGCGTGCGTGTGTATGTGTGTGTGTACTTGACAGATTGTGCAACTGAACATTTTGCTTCAGGTGCAATGACGCCGCGTTGGTTTCCATAAATCTCAGTCATGGGTGGAGAGTTAACGTGCAGAGGCACAGTTCATATTTTGCATTGGTTGTGTATCATTACCTAAGAGATGGAAGGAGTGGAAAGGCAAAAATGTCTGTAACAATATTGATGTGCTTATCGTCACACATTTCCTTTGTGCATGTTTGTTTCTGGAGTCTATTTATTGGTGGATACACTTTTATTCATGGTGGTATAACTTTATTTATATAGCATACAGTGACAAGCTGAGAAAACCAGCTTAAAGTGCTGATGTGACCATAAAACGCTTTTTTAAAATATTTAAAAAAAAATTAAAATTATTCATATTTTCAGGCATTTTCAATGAAAAAGGTGCAAAAATGAGTTAAAATCACTTTAAATGTAAATAGACTGAATTATAGTTTTATTTCTGAAATTGTTCTGTTTTATTTGTGTTTATAAATAGTGACACAATATCTTTTTACACCTTGACCTATTCTATAATAATATTTTGAGTGATTATCACGATTTATACTTTCTTATAGACACCTTTGTCCTTTTTCTTTCATTTTTGGGGTTTCTGGCAGCTTTATACTTTGTTGAATTGACAAAATGATAAATTGGATTTAGAGCTGAGATTATGGGGGATAAAACAAGAGACCAGAATGTGGGATGAGGACAGTTTAAAAAGGTGCAAAACAAAGATAAAGAGGTATGCATAGAAAGTCAGCCAAAATCGACCTAGACCAAAATTGATAAAGACTTAACATTTTGATCTTGAGACATTTAAGTGTGAAGAGAACTATTGTAATGAATTTCATACGAACATATTATCAGATGGTGAATGATCCTATATGACAGCTGTTCCTTCTCATTTCCATGTCATCAATATTGATATTAATAGCAAGAGTAAGAACAACAAACGGGCTGCGAGGGACGCTACCACTGACAGTGATTGGTGAAGGAAAGTGCCACACCTTGCTCCTTGGCAGCGGGCCACGGCCTTATCAGGCTTGATGGATTACATTGACACCCAAGCTATCTTAATGACTCCGTCTATCTCCCCATCTCCCCTCTCCTTCCTCTCCCTTTTTCCCAGCCCTTGGCCTTGCTCCTGCATCCTCCCACTGTTAAAATATCCAGAGCTGATTTCTGTCATTACATGTGTGTGTGTGTTTGCTCTAGATGGGAGTAGGCTATTGCTAAGCCGCCTTACAATTTGCAGTGAAGTGTGATTTAAGAGCGTAATAAGTTATCCTTTATTGACAGCCAGTGTCAGCAGCGGCTGATGACTCATGGCAATAGGAGGAGGAAAATATGGGCCGTGTCATGTTGTCCGAGAAACTACTATGATACAAATAAAAACACACCTGTTGCAACTCGAATCACACCGTGATGGGAGCGCTGTCGTCTATTTATAGAATATTAATTACCTATAGCACCTTTCTTTCCTCGATGGCTAAATTCCTGTGGTTTGTTACTACGTCTCACGTGTGTTGAAATTAGGTGTGTTGCCACCACAGAAGGTTAAATAGACACCACCGCAGAGTGAGTAAGTATCTCGCTGTGTGACCTGATCCTCGGTGGTGAGCAGTTGGCATCCTGGAGTCTCATTTCCTGGTTTTTAAGAGGGCATCCTTCCTTCTTTGACTCCAACTTCCTCTGCTCTATAACACCCATTGTGCAAAGCATTGCTTCGCAGGTTCTCCCAGTTCTTCAAGTGGCCCTTGGACTTTGGTTTTAATTTGTTGAGGACAAATGGCCACTAACTGCAGCCGTTCTGACCAGCTGTTCTGAGACACATCAGGCTGAGGGCCGTCGTTGACCATGGCTTTAAAGGACAAACCTCACATTTAGTCATCGTCAGTGAAAACTTCAGTGTCCTTGTTGGGAGGGTTTGTTGATGTTTTCTCCTCCAAATAGACCAAAATGGATGATGGCTTACTGATAGAGGACCAAGACTGTTAGATGTTGCTTTTTTGGTGAACGCAAATATTATCTCACCGATTGTCACAAGGGCAAACATGTAGTTAGAGGAATTAGAAGATCACATGATGACAAATACAACATACGTAGAGTTTTAGCACCAAATGTGACAAAGAGTGGAAAATCTACAAGGAAGCTTGAGGTACTTGATGCGCAGAACAAAAAAGTGTTTTTTTCCCCTAATATTTCACTGACTAGAGTGTGGCCATATACATGGTCCTTATTTGTGAAGTTTTACGTCTACAACAAACAAACAAAACATCCTACTTTTGAAACGTCAGATAATATGAAACTGTGATTAAGATGTAAAATCCACACTATAGGAAATCAATAAGCCTTATATTCAGTCCTATTTAATCTTAACTCAAAACAAGTCAAGGGTTCGGTGGGTGCACTAACAACTGTTAAAGTTTTTCTGTTAAGTTGTACTTTTAAAAGACATTTTCCAACAAGCAGTGTTAGTATCTTAAAGTGGCAGAAAATATTATGTCACTTGTTTTGACAATTTTTTCACACTTTAATGCGAAAGAGAATTTTAAAATCACAGTCCGTTGTTGAAATACAAACAAAATAGCCCTGCTACAGACAAATGTTTAAATGTTGTTCATGTTTGTTCACGTCAGTAATGTTGTAAATAATTCTGCAATACAGGCCTATGTTTGGAACTACGATCAGCAGAGACATGTTTCTATAATTCAAGCTCGTCAAATATTGATGTGATTAAACCTTATATTTGTATTGTCCAGAAATTACTGATTGGGCTTCATATTAAGACACATTAAATTCACATGGATATTTTTTGCAGTGTGCAGTCATATTGCTTATCTAATAACAGCCTCCTCGCTGTCATTAGCTGAAACCGAGACGAATGTTTGAGACGGTTAAGAGGGGGGCAGGCTGAGAACTTTATCCCACTGTTCTAATATTTCTACCCACAGCTGAACCTCAGCCCCAGTCTACCATTGGCTGTCTCACATGAACACCAATTAGGCGTGATGTAGGACAGAAATAAAGGCCGATGCACTTTGCTACGAGGAGCATTCGTGTTTTTCTTCTCTTCTCAACGTCAGAGCGGGTAACCGGTGTGCGGTCCAAGTATTCTGGTCGTAATAGTAGCTCAGTGTTCCGGGAACTCCGGGATGAAAAGTGAAAAAAAACAAGGCGGTGAGGTTTTCTGGGTAATAACTCCATCTTTCTGTATTGCAGTGCAAGAGAGAGGAGGAGCGTCTCTCTCTCTCTCTCTCTCTCTCTCCCTTTTTTTTCATATTTTTTTTGTTCTGGCAGGTTCCATAGCCTCCTGTCCATGGAAAGCATACTCTGCACATTCTGCAGACAAGGGTCTTCAGGGAGGAAATAGAGAGGAAATTGTGCAGAAAGTGTAAAAAAATCAGTCTCTCCTCTTTCTCTGCTTCTCTGTGGCTCACTTCACACAAAGAACGACTCCTTGTTTTCAGCTCACTTCTAATTACTTATGTTTATCCCTCAAGGGGCAAGTTCAGACAGGAAACAACATATATTATAACTTATACACAAATCCTACACATTAAATTGTTTAGAGGCCAGTTTGTTCTTCTAAAACAATCAATCATTCATATATATTTGAATTATTCCTGTTTTTCTTCAGTGTAAAATTGCATCAGGACTCACTGCCAAGTGTCTGTCCGCCTTGACTTCTCTAACAAGATAACATATAATTAACATTCTCTGCACTGGTGTTAATGCACGATCAGAATTTTAAATGTAATACAATGCAAATTCAGCGAGACCAGATCTCTGACCTTTCGCTAACTCGTTGAAAAGGATGTTGATTTTCTTTATAATCCCAGGCTTCGGCAAGAATGTTGAGGACAAATATGATGAGGAGGAACAGGAAACTTTAGCAGCTTTCCGAGATCTTGGCAGATCTCATCCTCTACCCCCATTAGACAAATAATGGCGAAGCTCATCTTGCACACCCAGTTTGTCACTTTTACACTCCTACATTTTTGTTTCGAGGAGGGCCGGGGGAGTCTTTGTGCATTTGTGTGTATGCAGAGGCGGTCATGTGTGTATTTCTGCACGTCTGTCAGTGTTGTGTTGCAGTAGAGTGGAGGTTTAAGAGCTAAAATTGGCCAAGGGGGGTGGGAGAGAGAGAGAGAGAGAGAGAGGGAGAGAGAGAGAGAGAGAGAGAGAGAGAGAGAGAGAGAGAGAGAGTTTAGTTTAGTTTAGTTTAGGGGCTGAGGTTTCAGATGAGGGGTTTGTAAATCTTCTCAGGGGAGCTCATTTGTGCTGGGTGGTCACACTTTCGGAGTTGGTAACTAACCTCTACCACATGCTGTCACCTGTATGTGAAGTTACGATGCGGTTACATCAGGGCAGCTCCCCCGGCGTCCAACGGGTGGTGCTGTCTTTAAGAGAAAGAGACAGCAGTTGCCCAGGTAACATCCAAACCTGGGTAACAAACTGAAATACTTTCCCCCTAGAAATTACTTTTATTATATGCCTCCACAGAAACCTTTTCCTCATACTACATGTTGAATTCTAATCCATGCATATTTCCTCATCCTAACACAATTGATTCATTTACAGAAAGAGAAAAACAGCTTTTACAGTACAGTCCTTCGGGTTAGATACAGTAGAGGACCTCTGGCCTTCACTCTGTCCGTGATGAATGGTGTCGAAGCAGATGCATCTGCCAATCAGCCCAAGATGAATGTAGGTCACTTCCTTTTCATGCCATGCCAAACTAGGAATAGAACTACGGCCAAACAATCCCCCTGTAATCAAATACTGCTGATGGGATTTCAGAAAAGGTTACTCACTTTTTGTCTGTCACATACAAGCGTGCCACACTGTCAGGACAAATATTAACTACAGGAAGAAAACGTTTTCATTGTCTTTGGTTGTCACCCCATGACGACGATATCGGTAGCATTGTGAGTTTACTATGAAGTTAAAAATGTTGTCACCCTGGGTCTAAGGTTAATAAAGCAAAGACAGAGGGGAAAACACTTCAAAGAAACTTCTAAGTAGTTTTGGCAGTGGGGTGCCTTGCCACAAAAGACCGTGTTTGGGATTGAATGAAAAGAAGCATGTCACCGGAGGGAAATGTGGTCAGGCATGTTCAATGTATCAAAAGAAAAGAGCTGATAAATAAAAGGAGGACGGAAAGGTTGTAAACTTCACAGCCTGAGCCGAGGAGGGAAGAGACCCCTGCAGTCTGTGATTATTTAACCACAAAGCCTTCTCCAGTTTCTGTATAGCAGGCTGCATCCTAAAAACAAAATCACACAAACACTAATACACACAGAGAGAACCTTGCGCCTAATAACTGAATCACATCTGACTCAAACAATGTGAGAGTTACAAGGTGCCGTTCAAGATTAGGCTGCCTTTGATCATGATGATGACGTCTGATCTACACAACGTTTCGAACAAAATTCTGTAAAAGACATTACATTTAGATGACAGCCCACCATTTACAGTGTAACTACTGTATTTAGTATATAAGTATCTACAGAGACAAATGTGTAAGCACAGGGAAAGAAGAACAGAGATTAAGGAATAAGGGGGTAACAACTTTGTGTTTAAGCAACCCCGTCTCACAGGAAGGCGTATAGCACGACATTACACACAGACACTGTAAGTTTTTAGCATGTCATTTGTACGACACGCAATAAAACTACAGTAGTAACGTCCGCAGTTTGATTTAGGCAACAATACCACCCATCTAGGTTCAGGCAACAAAACATTTTGTTGGTTTAGGAAAAACATCATGGTTGGGATTAAAATAAGTATATAAACTAAGTAAAATATACATACGGAAACAATGTAACATAAGCAAGGAAAACATGTAACAAATGTCAATTAAAAATGCGACAAAAGTCACTCACATAACTTACAAAAACACTGATTTCCTGGTTCCTGTGTTTGTTGGACCCAATCACCTCCCCAGTCCACCATAGGCGTTTTTTCTCGCCTTTTATTCAACGTCACTAGCTCTGAGTGTATATTAACTTGGATACGTTTACATTTCAGTGAGAACAGACTACATGGTGTTCAAATGACACACCAAAAACAAGAAAGGCGTTCTTATTGCACGCTAAATGCCTGGTGCATTATCGTGCCATTTAAAGCCTTTTTGTGCAAACGGGTTGGAGTAATAATTATGTTAATATTACAGTGTTGATATCGCAATGAAATTAACTATGATGCATCAACTTTTCCACCTTTGCCAAGAGTAAAAAACTTTTTTGCAATATAAACATTTTTTTTGTTACATTATTGTTCTTACCAAAATAATTGTGCATGTGTGTATCCTGGAGGCCTGAATAACATGTTGAATGCATTTCCTTCCTCATGAAACATTTGCAAATCCAGATTTTTTGAATATTTTCAAACCTGCATTTACAGTACTTCTCTGTTTACATCAGCTGGCACGTTGCAACGTTTTGTGGATCTGTTACTGCCACCAACTGTCAATCAGTGGAAAAGCGGCAAACCATGAGCAGGAAATTCTCATTGTGTAGCCGACATGTTTGTTGATCACAAGACACAAACACAATGGGGACTCACTCATCAAAACATCACTCCGACCACAGCATCACTAGTGTTGAAAAACTCCACTGGGTGCCTTTAAATCTAGTTCTTGACTTTCAAAATGAAACTTTGTATATTCTGCCTCATTTACTCTGAGATCAGAGGGGAAAACTTAATTGGACAATGTTGCTTCAAGGGAGCTTTTTTTCCCCTCTCTCTTCAGACTTTTCTGGCCAGACAAAAATGTCTACGCCAAATGTCCTGTAACAGGCGGTCATGGATTAATCTGCGTGTTGTGCCTTGACTTCGTTGGGCCTGACAGCCCTGGTAATGGAGCGTATGAATGGTCCAGATTCAACTACAGGTAGAAAACCCGAGGCCAAGAACCTTTCAGAAACTCAGCTGATTACAAAGAAGGAGAACACTTCCACCGCTGGCTTGGTAAAATAAACAAATATGGCAATGAAACCCATCAGATGTAATAGAGTTGTGGGCTAGACTTGGAGAGCACATTATTTTCTCTCTTCAAAGGCGAAAAGAGAGAGAGAGAGAGAGAGAAAGTACCACACAGGGTAGCAAAGACGGAGCTGTTTTCCATGTCAACAACAGGGCTATTCATCTCAGAAGGTGAGCAAATCTGGAGTCTGTGGTCGAATATTCAAGGAGAGGAGGAGTCGCGAGCGGTGCCTGAATTTGAGAAGTGTTAATCAGGGAGAGGATGTAGGCCTTCTGGCCTCTACCTGATTACCACCAAATGGGCCAGCAGCGGCAGCAGCAACAGCTGGACACTACAACAGTGTGGGGGTGGGAGGAGGAGGTGGAGGGTAAGACACCACGGAGAGGGTTAAGGGACAAAAAGAGAAATTACATGGAGGGACTTTCCACAATATTTCAGATACAGCCTCATACGCTTGTTGAGGTTAACCAGAGGAATTTAGTCAGTTTCAGTATCTCTATGACGTATTATGTGCTCAAGACAAAAAAGGTGGATTGCTAATTGTGCTGATGGGAATAGCTGACTATTTAACCTCCTTCTTGTTCCATTATCTGTGGTTGCCCCTCGCAGGTGCCCCATCGTGTGCCTCATAACAGAGTTTGTCAGTTCATTAATCCCAGCTGCAGAAGAAGAATGCTGTTTTTCTCCCCCTGGATGATTGGTCCTGACAGTGAGAGCGAGCCAGCGACTTTTAAGAGATAATCAAGTTTTTTTTTTTTCTTCATCCGAACTCAGCACATTACTCGGCTCTCCCTGCCAAGTTTAAGTACATGACTCAACATTGTGACATCTCTGATGAATTATGTATCTCTCTCCGTGTCTCACTCTCATCTTTTGTCTCCCTTGCCCTTGTCGGTTTTACTCCCCTCTGCTTTTCAGATGTGTTTTTTACACAGTCCTGCTGCACAGCCATTTAAAGGCCAGTGATTTTAACAAGACAATAAAAAAGGAAGACAGGTTCTATTTGGTTTCTCGTGTGTCTTTAGTGACCTGATTTAGTAGCTGCAGCGCATTGCTGAACGAGACAGAAAAACGGCCCATGTTAACTTTTTTTCTGACAAGCGACCTCTTGTGATTGTGTTCGCATCTCTTTTCCTACTCATGGTCAGTGATGACCAGTTTAACTTTCCATAACCTAACACCTGTGTTATATTTTGGTCAGCTGGGGGCATTGCAACAAGCTGTAAACACAACACTGACATATCATAAATTTGATATGGTGAATGTGTTAGCAAAAACAACATTACCATTTAGTCGGAGTCCAATGTTATTTTAGTCCAATGCTCACTCTTCTTTTAGCTCTGTTTTGGTCTCTACAAAATCCTGAGGGACATATCTGGCTCCTGAGCTGCTTCACGTTCCACCATGTTCACCAGCTATTTACTAACTTTGTCTTCTTTTTGGTACTTAGGCGGTAGCGTATAGTCGGTTTATCAGAGCTTTTCCCCCTGAAAACAGCCGTCTAACATATACATACAGTATACAATATACTGTATATACAACCCTGTCTCCTACAAAATTACGTTCCCGTATAACTAAACTGCATTCTCAATTATGCTTTGCACTTTTAAACAGTTCTTAAACATGTGGTTAAAATTGTAAATTGAAACAAAACAACAAAACTACTTGTTGAAGTTCAGTAAAAACATCATGGTTTGGCTTAAAATTACAATGTAATTTCAGCTACAGACGTAAATTACACACAATCAGAGACAGGTCAGGGATATGGAAGACAAGAGGTGTGGGGAACACAAGGGCAACCCAGTCTCACAGGAAAGTGTATAAATACCACAACATTTCATAAACATTTTGTATGTCATGAGTACGCATTTTAGCCTTTTTGCGTGTCATTTGTACCTCACACAAACGTCCACAATTAGGTTTAGGCAAGAAAACCACTTAGATTACGTACTTATATTAAGCCCAACCATGACGTTTTTCTTATTGTAGCATTTATATGCAGATGCATTTATATTGCAGTCAGTACAGGATACATGGCGTACAAATGACACGCGAAAATCAAGAAAGGCGTACTTATTGCACGCTGAATGCCTTGCGCATTATCATGGCATTCACTGGCCTTTTCGTGCGAACGGGCTGATAAGGTAGATGGAGACACAAGAGACACTGGGAAACATGCCGGAGCACGGCTTGGGCTGTGACAATCATACTTCAAACACCATATGCTAAGGGATGTGTTTCTGTTAAAAAGTGAGTATTGGATTATTGTTTTTTAGTTTTTTAAAAACTCTCAAATATCAGTATTGGCCTCAAAACCCTAAAGAAAAGTCTCTATTAAAGGCATATCACAAATTGGTTAATCTCATCAAGTATATTGACAGCTATACAACATATTTGATTACAGTCTCATAAAAAAACAACATATATTGTAATAATTTAGAAATGAATTGATTTTGTTGTCTCATACATTTTTACTGCAGCAAAGGCACATTCTCATTTGGTCTTTAAGCTTGATTTTGAAAAGCAGAATAGTGGGGTTGTTTATATGTACTTGTAGTATAAAAAGACCCTTATAGCACAAGTTATACTTATTTATAAATATGGTGTTAACAGAATCGACAGGGAGCCCGAAGGACTGTCTGTGACCTCATAAAGATCAATGTGAGGCTTTCACAGCGAGAGAAGGAAATGTAACAATGTAACAATATGATTGTTTTGCACTTCCTCTAACATGAAAGCCGCGCAGAAAGAGACAAGTCTATTCTGAGTCATAAAAGGCTCATTTCTTGTCTTATTTTAAACTTATTTATTTTTGAGAGGAATATTTAGAATATTTTTAGACTAAATGAAAAGTGTCCGGGGCTTGAAAAGGGGAAATTGCTCAAGTAGGTGCAGCTGCTTCAAACACACACACACACACACGCACACAAACACGCACG
>CAKALG010027903.1:0-12590 GCA_916700815.1 Helicolenus hilgendorfi | reverse complement strand
AGCAGCCCGCACTCAAACTGATGGCCGAGAGCGGCGATGAGCAACTGCTGCAGCCGACTCTGGATCAGATCAACAGCATGACCGCAGTAAGTGACATAGTTAATAGTTTGCATGGTCTATATTCAAATTTAAGACCAGGCGGAGTCAGCTGTATTGACCCCAGTTTGAATGCAGACATTGCAGACATTCTTTAAAATAAACATTTCATTATTTAGACTCTAAAACTTGAGTTGAAAACTTCTCAGAGTTCAAGGTAATGTCTTCTGATTTCTTGTCTGGTCCAACCAACATCTGAAACCCAAATGTTTTCTGATTACAATGAAACAGCAAATAGCAGGAAATCCTCACATTTGAGAGGCTGGAACTAGAAAAAGATTGGCATTTTTTACTTGATAAATGGCTTAAATGACAGAATGGATTATCTAAATCAACAATAATTAATTATCTGTTAACGTAGAGGTTCTTCTCAACCTGTTTGGCTTGGGACCCTTTTTAGAAGAAGTAATGTCTACTTGTTGTGGACATGAGCCCCACCCCCACCCCCCCAAACCCAACATGAGTTATTGTACAACCAAAGAGCAAGCTGCAACCTCCGGTTCTGAGAAATGAAGCCAACGGGAAAGTTCTTCACAAGTTGCGAAACTCTCACGAGATGGTTAAGGTTAGGCATTGACCTCGAATGCTTAAGGTCTGGCAGCAAATCTTGCGAGAGTTTTCGTAACTTGTGGGTAAACATCTAGACATAACCCTGTGTATTAAAAGCAACAATGTAGCAATGTTCTAGCAGGCCTCAGATACTGTACATTATATACTGTGTTTAAAAAGTATGAGACCAAATAGAAAAAAGGTGAAATACAAAAAAAAAAAATCTTGCAGGAAAGGAGACAACCGATGAAGACGTGAGCCATAAAAAGTATAAAACCTCTTCACCGTCCTAAGATAAGAATGAAGTTCTCCAAAAGAATCCAACATTCGCATAAGCCCGCGCTCATTGCTGCACTTGCTGACTGTCTTCCAGTTGTGGGAAGCCACAATCGGATAAGAGAGTAATAGTTTAAGACTGTGTGGGCCGCTCTCCACTGTTTCCCCATCAGATAAGCAATTGTCACAAAGTAGGCCTCTCTAGACCCAGCAGACCCTCTATTTGTTCCTGGATCAGATAAGAGAAAGCCACTCTATTAGGTGACAGAGCCACTATTAAATGAAACGTTAAAGCTCCTATATCGGTACACCTGAGCAACAACGCTGCTTTTTATCCCGCAGAGAAAAGCGAGCGGGGGTGTTAAAGTTGGAAAGAGAAAAGATGTGTGATTTAGATGTGGGAAGAGGAAATCAGATGGAGGGGGAGGGAATGGGTGTTCAGAGAGAGAAATGGGATGAGAGGGGAAATTACTAAGACAGAGCAAATGTGTGAACATGCAAAGCGAGAAAGACCAAGACAGAAGTGGAGAGAACGGAGCAGCCTGACTGGAAAGGGGATGGTACGGGAGGAAAGATAAATCAGGGAGAGTTAGAGAGGGGATGGGGGTGGGGGGGTGAGAGAGTGCAGTGAGACAGGTAGTGTGTCACACTGCTTTGAGAAATAATCTCGCCTCTGCCACCAAAGAGCTGAATGAACGGGGGCATGTTCGGAGCAGCACAGAACAGTGTTCATCTGGAGATAACATCAACGGAGACAGAGAGGAATTGTCTTACAACTAATACATCTGATAATGTGTTGGCTTGCTTGCAGCTCACTGTGGAGCTGCATGCATGTGGGTGTGTGTTTGTCTGCGTGTGCGTCTTTTCTCTTTCTCTTTGTCTACGAAAGTGTCTGTTTGCCCAAAAGTGTGTTTATACCTTGTATGTTTTTAATTAATTTGTTTTCTAGTGCAGTGTTTCTGATTGCCTGAAACAGTTTTAAAGGAATTATTATTATTAGATAATAAGGGGTTCAGGAAATCAGATTTAATGACGCTAAAGTTATTTAAGGATGCTCCTATCTGACAGTTTCTTTCCCGATATTGATCCTGATACATCGCACCAATCCAGCTCTCTTTCAACCAAATTTACCGAATTTGCTTTCTCACTAAAATCTTCAGACCCAAACAGCCCTGTGTTAAAACAACGGAAGAGGCTGTGTTGGTGATGTCATGCTGCTTCAGGTATGATCATGTCTGATGATCATATTTCATTAGCGATGAAATATGATTCAGGACGTTCATTTCAAGTAACAGATCCAGTTAGATGCAAGGCCCATGCGACTACAAAACACTGCACAGCAGTTTATAACACAAATACAGGATTTTACAAGTCTGGAAAGTTATCTTATTTTATCTTTTTTTTTTTTACGTCGATCGCGAGGTAAACTATAGAAATATAGTGCATGTACAAAGTAATATACCAGGAATGTGTGCTTGCATGCATTTGATTGACCACAGCAGCACCTTGCCAGATGATATAACTCTGCATTGGACACCCTGCTGGGTCGCTGGACTAGCCTCATTGAAATGAATGAGGGAGCTGCACTAAAGTCGGTCTGAGCACGGCTCAGCTTAGTGGGCTGCTGTGACTGAATTTTGTGACATTTTCAAAGAAAGTACATTTGATATGAATAAGTCGCATCACGGCTGATATTTAGTCTGCTTAATAAGGTTGTATTGGTGGCGATGCCAAATCCAGTGTATGACATCGGTGCCCCCTAAATGCTTTTACACACCGGGGGCATGACGGATAAATTACACGAAAATGGCGAAATACCCGCCTCCGAGTATTAAAGTCAAGAGCTTTTATTGTGAAAGGTAAGAACGGAAGGAGTGGGTATGGTCTGTGCTGCCTTTGTCAAGGTTGAAAGGAGGAATAGAATTTGCAGTCTTGGTTCAGATTCCGGAGCCTTCGTGTTGTTGTTTCATGAATATAAGCGCAACTCAACCCGTTTCGCACAACATGATTGGTTAATGCCTATATTTTGCACTATTACAAATTTACAATATGACATATCAAAACATAAGTTCAATGGTAAGTATGATTAAAAATGTATAGACACACAAAGAACACAAATGAGGTAAAATAAGTAAATAAATATTAATAATGAATGAAATAGAAAGTGTCGCTGCTCTTCTTTTAAACTTGTTTTCTGCTCCAACACAAGAGCACAACACCTTTTATCAGATCTACAAACAGCCTGGACTTGTCAGCAGCCAGTTAGTCAGTAGATGTAGGGCGGGGATAAAAGATAATTGATTTTAGTTCAGCTTGGTCGATCAGAAATTCAGGTGAGTTTTTCTCATGGAGTTTAACTGTTAATTGACTGTTGTTACTTTTAAATTACTTTAAGCGCTTAATTTCTTTTGTCACAGTTTGTTTCACTCCAAGCATACCAGACAGAATGAATTCATCGTAAAAAAACATGTGAAAGGTTTAAATGTCACTCTTCATTTATTCACCTGCTGTTTCATGTCTACATTAACAAGCCTGAGGTTGATTTTGTCCACAACGCATCGTATGTTTATCACAGCGCTCTTAATTAAATACATGAAAATGACATGCCACTCTGAGTGATTGACAGGCCTTATCTTCATGCACTTCCCCAACAGGTGCATGTTCCCTGGCACTCTGCTCCGTATCTGATGTCACAGATTACTGTGCACATTGTTTTCTCCAGTATCAACACGTTTTTTTTTTTTCTTAAGAGAGATGGCCCTGGATCAGGAAAAAAAAAAAAGAAAGATTCATTCTGAAGATTAGTTTTTAATTAAAATGGTGTTATAGAAAACCACTTGACACAAGAAGTAAATGAGAAAAAGTAATTTATTTGGCTGTAGTGTGAGATATGCGTTTATTTTGCTTCACATTCACTGTTCTCTGCGGAGGAAACCACAGTGGGCAAAGGAGTACAGGAGGAGGGAGGAAAGGGAAGAAGGAGTGGGCGTAGAGTATAGGATTATGAAGGGAGACAAAGAAGTAGTAGAGAGCAGGTAATGAAGGAGAGGTTGTATTGTTCTCAATGATGCAGTGCAGGCGTGCAGGCTTTTATTTCTTTTCACCGGCAGCAGAAACACATGTGGCCTCTCCCCCCCATCATTTCCTCCTTACCTCTCCTTCCTTTCCGCTCTGCTCCTTCTAGTGATGCATGATCATCATGATAGGAGGAGCAGAGGGGAGCAGGGAGCCAGGGGTTAACACCAGGCTGACTAATGGAAAACAGACAGATAACGGGCTGATAAGAGCTGTCCTGCCTATATGAATGAGCTGTCATACATAGATACGGCTGCACGTGTGCACAAACACACACACAACCGCAGTCCACAATAGGTTTGCTACAACAAAATGTGTTTGCATGTCTTCTCACCTTCATTTTGTCTTTCGCTCTCCCGCCCGCTCTTTCTCTTCCTCCATCGGATTTGACTTAAATTAATCGACCGTTAAGTCATTAAGCCACACCCCACTAAGTTACTGTTGCTACGCCGGTCAGGCTTGCAACTCCCGCATGGCATACATGCAGTTAAGTATGATAACAAAGGCAGATTTACCACTCGAAATTCTCCCCTTTGATTTCAGAAGGAGGTCTACAAAAGCATGCTTCTCTTTAAGTCGGTGGCAGTCAATTTTTCCCTCTGAAATGACTACTGTTGATAGCAGATTTGATCAGCTGTGGCTCCATTTCTACACAAAACTACCACTTCTCAAAACTGTACAGCTCTTTCATTTTAATACATATTTTATAGTATTTTTTTCATATTTTTATCATAATTTTCTTCTATAGAGATTTCATTTTATTTCAGATATGTTCTACATATTTTATATTTTTTTATTTTATCGTAATTTTCTTCTAAACAGCTTTCATTTTAGTTCAGACATATTGTACATATTTTATAGTATTCTTTTATATTTTTATTGTAATTTTCTTCTATACAGCTTTAATTTTAATTCATATAAATTGCACATATTTTTAAATATTTATTTTCGTATTTTACTTGTACTATATTTATGTTTCTTGATTTTTGTACTTACTTTTATTTTCAATTACATTTCCTCTTCCTATGTTTATGGTATGCATTACAATAATACACCAAAGCAAATTCCTTGTACATTAAAACCTGCTTGGCGACAAACCTTATTTTGATTCTAGCTAGCTAATTAAGCTAAAACTGATTCCATCGGTTGGCTTTTTAATGTTTGTTGCTGACTTGTTTTAAAATGAGAACCCTGTAAAAGGGGTATTTAAATCTGCAATTGATGGTAACATGATATCGTTCTAAGACTGAAGCTAGCTAAAGCTACATGTCCAAGGAAAAAGTTAGCATCCTAACCAGTTGATGAGTCACGTAGAAAACATAAGGAACAAATATTGCGGTGTAGAACTAGTTTGTGTTAGTTTTATAAGTAGGCTAGTATAAGGAAAAAAACAGGCAGCAACTTCCAGGTCTGAGAAGTGAAGCCAATGCTGAAGTGCCTTAAACTTGCATTCTTTCTAATAGCCAGCAGGGGGCGACTCCTCTGGTTGCAAAAAGAAGTCTGATTGTATAGAAGTCTATGAGAAAATGAGCCTACGTCTCACTTGATTTTCACTTGTAACATTATAAGAGAAGATGTTTTTAGGATGAGGACTAGGCAAAGTGTTTGGAAAACCCAACTTTACCACGTTTTCAGGGGTTGCTGAACCAGCCAGTTTTTCTGTGAAATGATGTTGAAAGAATCATGCACCTCGTTCATCTGCCCAGTGAAGTGAAGACAAGGTGTGTGAGCGTGTGATCGACTGATTATGAGTCTAATTGCTTGTTTAAGTGGGCTTGTTTACAGCTTTTGTGCCATGTTGGACATGTTAATCTTGCTGTGTTTGCTCACTGCGTGTTTGTGTGTTAGTGTTTGTTCATGTGCGTCACAGCCAACTTTTTTTTTTTTGGGGCTTCACAGCCTCTTCTTCTGTCACTTTCGATCATGTCGCGCTGTAAGCAAGGACTGTTCGGTGTTGTGTGTGTGTGTGTGTGTGTCTGTGCTTGCTCAGTTGCACCACTAAAGCCCGGGGACAGCTAAGACAGAGGGATGGCAAGCAGAGCCAGAGGAAGGAGAGAGAAGGATGAGAGAAGGAGGGAAGGAGGGAAGGAGATGGTTGTGTGTTGCCTGGCATTCCAAAGATGCTTTATGATTTAAATGATAAAAGAAGGCTTGGCTATACATTATGTATTAGGCATTGTACGTGTACGGTAATTCCAATTAAGCAGTCAGCCAGGTTTAGCTCAGGGAGAGAGAGAGGGCGGAGAAAGGCCTATACAGGAAATGAGAGACGTGCGGAGCAAGAATAGAAAACAAGGGTGTCAAAAATTGACCAGACCAATCAGGCAACATTTAGCGGCCACTGAAGACGAGTGGGAAAGACAACCTTGGCTGTCTTTCACAGGGCGAGACAGCAAGGAATGAGAAGGTAATAACAAGCGCGAGAGGGGGGTTGGACATGTTATGGCTACAGTTTGATGTGTCAGTTCTCTTGTCATGCTGAGTGTTTGTTCATTCACTCATGGAGCACACCAGCTGCATGCACGAGCACACACACACACACACACACACACACACACACACAAGACAAAAGATGCCTCTTGTTTTCACTTCACTGAAGAGACAGACAAAGTGTTGTTTGAACCTTTAAAGAAGATTTGAAGGGGCTTTTAACCTGACACACACACACACACACCTGTACCGCGAAAATACATATAGCGCAGGACAGGTTTTCATGTTCAGCTGTTGACCTTTTAGAAAGAAAGGAAGGCATGATGAAGGCGAGGCCCGGACAGACTGCCGTGGAAAGTCGAAAACTGGAAGAGGAAGAAGGGTGAGGAGGGAGGGAAGCCTCACAGGAGGGGTGGGTGGGCAGCATGGATGGATATCCAGGTTTGTCAGCGGTACAGTAGACTGGATCGTTAGCTGTAGTCGACTCCCTGACAGTTGAGCGCCGTGGCTTCAGTTTGTGGTGCGCCTCAGCTGCAAATGTCAAATATTTCAATCATGATGTGGCAAATATAGCAAAAACACATTTCTGTGCTCCACTGTTTATACAAGACCAAACTCTTCATACGTAAAAACTAACTATTAAATGTGCAATGTGGCCAGAATTTTAGTTTAAAACATTAAAAAAAATGACATTATCAACAGGATGTGAAGAGGTTACAGTGTTGACGTTATGTCAAAGACGTCTATGTATTGTGTTTCAGAGATATCTGTTGAAATGTGCATGCTGAACAAGCTGGCTCTGGCCTGTACTTTCTTGTAATACCACTTGTTCCCAGAGGGGCGATAGTGAGTCACTGTAGCGTCCAGTCTGCCCTCAGTCCAGAGAACGAAGATGTAGAACTGCCCTGAGGGGGTCGTGTCTAGAAGGTAACCCACAAATTGCAAAATCTGGCAAAAACTCTTGCGAGACTCGCTGCCCAAAGAACAATTCAGTTTTTGTACAAGTTAAAGAAATAAGATATAAATGTGTTAATTAGTGAGCTTAAGAGGTGCTGGTAGACAAACTTTGTTACCTTTGGACACAGACCAGCTAGCTGTTTTCCCCCTGCTTCCAGTCTGTGTGCCAAGATAAGCTAATCGTCTCCTCCTGGCTGTACTGTAGCTGCATAGTTAATGGCTCGATTTGAGAGTGGGTTTGATCTTCTCTGTAAGAAAGCATATAAGTATGTTCCCCAAAATGTCACATTATCCCTTTAATTTGCAGAATAATAATTTGATACGTCCATATAATATCACCATGATATGATTTCACTGAAAGTCGATATATGAAAATATTGAATTATCACCCATCCCCTACTGTGCTTTCATGACGTTTCACAGTATTAAGAAGTCGAAATTAGTTATTAAATTCTAAGTAGAGTAACTACAACCTCCAGTAGCTGCAGAGGAATGGCTGCAATTGCGACTTTAGTGAAGAATATAAAGGAAGGATGAGATCATTTTAGATTCAAGACAATATGCATAGGTAGTGACAATTTTAAACTTTGTAATGACACTCAGCTGTCTACCACATATTGCATACAGCACCATAGGTGTGAACGCCGGACGAGCAGCAGCGCCTGGAATGTGACAGAGCTGTTCACGCTGTAAAAAAGGACATAAAGTTATCTGCTCCGCTCTGATATCAAGATTCCCCTCCATCCCTCCATCTCTGCTGCTCCTTCACATCTATTTTCAGCTCGACTGTCAATCCAACTGACTCGGAGCCTCAAATCTGCTGTCTCTCCTGACACCGTCAAACAGTAATAGCCTGGGAGGTGTACATATACGTGTGTGTGTGTGTGTGTGTGTGTGTGTGTGTGTGTGTGTGTGTGTGTGTGTGTGTGTGTGTGTGTGTGTGTGTGTGTGTGTGTGTGTCAGTATGCATGGAGGACCAGGCCTGTGCTCGAGTGATTTTCTGTGCTTTTCTCTCATCCATAATGGACCAGGAAGTTCAGGAAAGACCAAATATGTGTATATTTATAAGTAGTGGGTGTCCCTTTGTTTGTTTACAGTATGTATATATTCATGTCCTCTCAATCTGTCCACATCCCATGTAGCCCGAACTCACTGGATGTGATTATATATGTGTGTTTTTTACTCTCCTTGGCCATGTGGTAGAGCTTTCAGACCAATGGTCTCCATGTACAGTATGCAGAGTAATGTGTATTCCGTAGGTGTGAGTCCTCATTACAGCCACAGAAGGGGATTTCAGTGATTAGCACACATTCAGGTCAAATCGAGTCAAATGTATTTGTACAGACTTTAATCACGCTAATAGCTCCAAAAGGCGACGCAAGGCCCCATTTAACAAAGCAAAAATATAAAAAGATGATTCCCGTTTAGTACATTTCTGGCCTTATTTGTAGCTATGTTAGCAACGTGGCTCTTAGAAATGCCGATGTCGGTCCACCTCTTTGGTTCAGACTGAAATATCTCGACAACAATAAGATGGATTGCAATAAAATCTGCTGCAGACATTCATGTCTCCCTCAGGATCAATTGTTATAAGCGATCCTCTGACTTCATCTAGCACTACCATCAGGTCACATTTTTTTTATTGGTCCAATACTTTGGTTTATGACCAAATACCTCTAAACTAATAACACTCCCATCAGCCTCAGCTGTACTTTGTGTTTAGTGTTATAGCTGAGATGAAGTCCAACAGGACAATAAACACGAGTGGTCAGACGATGAGACTTGTTTTAAACAAATCCCCTGGTTAGCCAAACTTATTTTTAAGTAGAGCTGCAACCCTCAGTTATCTAAATGATTGATTAATTGCTTTGTTTTAAACCTGCAGTAGGCAGAATATTTTTGGCATCATTGGGCAAAAAATCCATAAAAACCTTTCAGCATATTGTAATTCAAGTGTTCTGAGAGATAACTAGACTGCACCTCCTCATGGCTCTGGCTTTGGCCAATCACAGGTAATTTCAGAGAGAGCGTTCCTATTGGCTGTTCATTCAAGGAGGCAGCTGTCGGTCATTCGCAAACTCTAATCAAACGGTCAAACTAGGGAGCCCTGGTAAAATATGAATCAATATTCTGTTACTTTAATGCCTATTTCTCGCCTCAAATGTTTTCAGAAACATCTTATAGTGCACGGTTTAGCTGTAAAATGAGAAAGTTTGCTCCGGCTGGATGGCGGTGCTTGGTATTTCCTCAACTAATCTCAACATGGCGGTCGGGTCACAAACTTTCTTTTAAAAAATAGGCATTACAGTAACAGGATATGGATTCATAATTGATCAGCGCTGCCTAGTTTGACCGTTTGATCAGAGTTTGCGAGTGATTGACAGCTGCTCAGAGACGATAGACTCCAGCTCTGCTCTGACTGCTTGTTTTCCTCCGGTCTGTGAAATGTTGCAGATGCCGTTAGGAACACCGGAGGACACAGAGGCACATGCATTTTTTTTCAGATTACCTGTCTCATGCACTACTGTCAGGATATAGTGACCGTTTTATCAATATAACTTTTTTGAATCATATTGGAGAAATCCAATTCTACCTCCTGCAGCTTTAACACCACCAACAGTCCCAAACCCGACCCATTTTACAATGATATAAAATGCAGAACATGGACAGTTCCTCACATTGAATTGGATGGCATTTGTCCTTGATAAATCACTTCAACGATTAACCAATTTTCACAATAGCTGATGATTAATTTGCTTTTCATAATCATTTTTTAATTGCTCATTAATCGTTTGAGCCCTATTTGTAAAATAAATAATTTCCCCTACTGTCTGTCTATAAACAAATTGGTCTCAGATTTGGACAAATTGGACAAAGAATTTTTTTTTTTTTCTTCTCTATTGATTTTACATTATACACTTGCTCTGTATTATGTTCAGCTCATCAGTCATCTGTGAAGCACTTTGACCTGCATGAAAGGTGCTATTCAAATAAAGTTTGGTTGATTTGATTGATCCAAATTTGACCTACCGTACTTGCTGTAGTTTTCCTGTGCAGAGAAGGATTCGTACAGACATTTTAAGTGCACTCACTTTTGGTTTTACCTCTTAACAATCTGGCTGAACACTTCTTGTCATGTTTACAGCCTCTCTCATCATGTAACTGTTATGTTTCTTTCTGCGTCTTACTTTCTTCTTGTACTGCCACTGTGTTCCCAGATCTCAGGAAACATTTCACTGAGTACAAAATCATCATAACCAATAGGCGTGACAGCCAAAAAACATTGAAAAATAAGACCCCAAGTTGTCATAAACTGAACAACCCTTTGCTCGTTTATCTGTGAAGTTTGAAATAATCTTTGTGAGATATTGGGCTTCAAAATAGGTCAATGTTCGCTGCGGCTCTA
This sequence comes from Helicolenus hilgendorfi, assembly GCA_916700815.1. Taxonomy (NCBI): domain Eukaryota; kingdom Metazoa; phylum Chordata; class Actinopteri; order Perciformes; family Sebastidae; genus Helicolenus; species Helicolenus hilgendorfi. The sequence goes on along the minus strand of CAKALG010027903.1, from coordinate 1,801 downwards.
GATATCGCGTGTAGAACATTTGTTCCGGGCCTTCGTTGAGGCACCGAAATCAAAAGTTTGAAGTGTTAAGTTGTTTTGAAGTGCTTCTCCTTGGTTTTCTAGTGTTCATTCAGCCCTCAGAAACAGTTGGCGCACTTAAAAATGTATGCATCTGATGCTTTCAGTGCGTGTCTGCCTTTTTTTCTCTCCCTCCATCATTCCCCGTCATACATTTTCCACATTCCTCTGTAGCCCTCCTCTCGCTCTCATCTATTCTTTCCCCTTAATTCTCATTATAGCCGGATGACCTCCTCCGTCCACCTCTGTCTCAAGATTCAAAAATGTCCCCGTCTGTCTCCTCTGTCTCGCCCTCCTCCCCTCCCACGGCTTGTCATGAATCATCTTGGTCCCGTCTCTGAATGGAGGGGAGAAATTAAATTATTAGCCATGCATGACATACTGTATCTCTATAACTGTTATATGTCAGCCCTCCGTCTCCCTTTGGTACTAAAGCAACCGTGAACTTGTATTTAAATGCTAAATCACATCCGGAATACTTTTTACAGAAATTATGAATCTTGGGGACAAAGTGATAATGTTCTTCTTTTTTTTTTTTGCGAGATAAAAACGTATTTCATGTGCCCAAAAAAAAAGATCAGTAATTCCCACGAAGGGACGCCGTCATTGTCGGTGACAACAGTTGAATGTCAACTCTGGTGTGAGGCGTTCAGGTTCACTAATATCCATCCTCACGGGTGAAGTGATTCCTTTCAAACAGTTCTATGTTTTTAAGCATGAATTGTCCTTCAAGTAGGGAAAAGGGGAGCGAGGCCGGCGCAGAGATGAGAGATTTTTCGAGGTGAGGGAGAGAAATCCATCCGTCTCTGCTCCCCCTTCTCTACTACAGAAGAGAAGACATGAGCTCCACATTTATAATTGATCTGCCTCAGCTCCAGAAATACCCTGACAGCGACTCGCTGTTGTCTGTGTGTGTGTGTGTGTGTCTGTGTGTGCTCGCGCATACATATGGCGTGTATAGTTTTGCAAGTGCAAACTTAATAATAGAGACCGCAAACAGGTGAGGGGATGCAGGGGAGATGGGCTGAGTCACAGAGAGCCTTTTTCCAACCCCGGCACTCAGCCTCGCTTTCTCCGTGCCCTGTAAACCACTCACAGCAGCCCCGGCGGCATTTAGCTGTTTGGATTTGCATGCAATTCATTGATGTAAAGAGGCGGATGATGGGATTAAAACATTACGTAAAGGGTTGTTTATGGCTGTGTGAACATGTGTTCAGAATTGTTTTTTGGTAACTGAGACTTGTTCCTCTCAAAGCTGCGAAGAAGAGGAGAAATGTTTGTGTGTGTGTGTGAAGGTAGACGCCATGGGAACGGTGTTGAGCCACAGGGTCAACAAAGGATTTGACCCAACACTCTGACCTCATCAGGTTTCTTCAAGCGTGTAACATTGTAATCACACACTGTCTGGAAATACTGCTGCTGCAGCAGGAAGCTACAATACATTGTTTCTACAGACCGCTGTGGTTGGTAAATCTCCAAAATCTACCAGCCACTTTCAGTGTTTTATCAGCCAGTGGGTGTTTAGAGTAGGTCCGCTGAATGATGAGCTGGTTACCTGGCAGATGGATTGTTGCATAATTGCCAGAATTCTGGCGGTTACTCCTGGCATGTATTCACAGGGATCGCACTTAAAAAGGAAAGTTCCTCCTGACTCCATTACCACATGTGTGTTTACACTTTCCTCCCTCTTTTTTCTCCTCCAGGAGACGGCTTCCTCCTGCGACGCTGAACTCCTCTCGTTGCT
>CAKALG010027902.1:0-19472 GCA_916700815.1 Helicolenus hilgendorfi | reverse complement strand
GCTCTAACCTGTAAACATGGGCACCGAAATAAAAAACAACAGGTTCTGCAGCCGCCACGCGGCCTGACCTTCCCTGTGTGGCCCGGCCGTTACCCTAACCTTAACCTTAACCTTAACCTTAACCTTAACCTAACCTTGCCTTAACCTCAAACCAAGTCTTCACGTTAAAATGCAATGATTTACGTTATGGGGACTTGCATTTTGTCCCCAAAAGGAAGGCGAGTCCCCACGATGTGACTGTGTAAATAGATTTGGGTCCCCACAATGTGAGTAACACCCGCACGCACACACACACAAACACGCAAACGTCTTTCATCATCTAGCTACAGACATCGTTCTACACCTGCTCATGGTACACACTGTAACTGCTGTCATCCACACCCACTTCTATTGACTATGCATCACTAAAAATCAAGTTAATTACAGGATGTTGGAAATACAAAAAGCTATTCTGTTTCTCTTAAAAGTAAGCAGTGCATACTGCAAAATATGTCTCTAAATATACTGGGTAGTTTGTAGTAATGCAGTGTGCTTGATGGATTTTGTATCAGCACTTAAATTAATCCACACAAACAGTTGAATGTAGCTGCTGCTCTCACGCTCCTTAATATCCTTTGCATTTTTCTTGAAACATGATTGGCAAGCACTTCTCCTCTCAAGAATTTGTTGTAGTAGAAGCAGACAATGAAGGTGTTGTTTTATGGTTGCCAATTTCTTCACACCCAAAGGCCACTGCATGACTGAATTCCACATGTCAAGTGTGTGATGGCTTCCTGTCGCTAGCTTTAGGCGCAGTGATCTTAACTTTCCTTTGCTGTTTTAACAGCTTTGCCTCTGGATGCTGAAACCTGTTGAACAGCTCCAGCCTCCCATGTCTTAGGGTAATTTACTTTTCTTTCTTGTTTGTTTAAATCAATTTGTTTAGTTAACATAAGGCATACTCATTAGTTGTAAATGCAGCAGTCTGGTAACAACAGGGGAGGCCAGTGATCATTATCCACAGCTATTTTCGATAGTTAAAATAATACCACGACTTGGTGCTACATATTTCTAATCACAAGTGCTGCACCACATATACTGTATGTCCTTTGTTTAAAATTTCCTGAGAACATAGCTTTTGCAAATTCTCTTAGACTGTTGATCCAGTCACCTTCATATCTGATGTGCATCATCTTTGGGTGGAGCACATTCTTGTCAAAATAAGCCACAGCTTGTGAACGTCTGAAAGTCATGAATCTTTGCAAACATCATGGGACAGTGACTTTCGCTTCTGAAAAAACAACAGTTGAGAAAACCTGTAAAAGATTTGACTAATCATAGTAGAAGTTCAATGCTCTTTTTAAAATTATCTTCATAATTATTGAGCTTACAGCAACATATTTTACATTTAGGCCTGTAGCTCTTGAACCATTGGGTGTAAAAAACATTATTTTCCTCTCAAAAATTAATTTGGAAGAGCATTACCTTGACATAAATTAACGTATATAAGAATGTATATTAGTATAGTTAGCATATGAGCATAAATATACATTCCATTGCTTTGGATAATCAGCTAGCTCCTAAAAATAACTTTAATTATGAGAACGGGATCTGGTTAGACCGGTATCTGTGGTGCTTTTCCAGTGAAGAGAACTCTTGCTGCATGACTGTGGTATAATAGTAGTTAAGCATTCCTTTTTTTCAATGGCATATTATAGCACACTTTATCCATGCCGTGTGCTGTCATATTCATGTGTATTTTCCCTGTAATATCACAGAAGGGGTTTAACTGTGCTTCTTTCAGGAAGTTCAAAAGGCCAGACGTCCTATCAGATCTGAATGAGTATAATCAAACTATTCTTTGACAACATGAATAATAATCAACAAACACAGAAGAGAAAATCTGAAGCCTTTGGACACACAACCACACCCATCCGTGCTTGTTTTGGCATCCTCGTAAGGTTGTGGGTGTGTTCATCATGAGGGAGTGTTGTTGGATTGGATTTTAATCTGCGCCTCACAGTTTCACCACCTGCAAAAAGGTACACACCCATAAAACACAGCGGCCGCGAGTCATGGAAATATCTTGCTGAGGCCAAGTGAAGAGAATGTGGTTAACCTGCAATGAATGTGTAGAATAAAAGGTAACAATGAGCATGTCAATGGAATGAACGTCTCCCAGAAAATGTCTCACTGACTAACAGAGTTGCCAGTATTTACGGATTTTACACAGGGTTGTAAAGTCAACAGATTGTTGGCATGCTAAAACATTTCCAAACACATCCACACTGTTTGCTTGAAAATCGCCATGAGATACTACTTTACAATTCTGGACTTTAACACCTTGCTTATGGCCCACACACAGCGCCTCGCTGCAATTGTGGGAAGAAGTCGGGCATGGGAACTCTGCCTACATGACTCATTCCCCGTCAGACAGGGAAGGTCTTGCAAGTCTAGCCAAATAAAAACATAGCAACATAATCAAATGCTTGCTTGTATGAGTGGGCATTTAACGACACCTGCTTTGGCATGAAGTCACATACAGTAACTCCGATTCAGTTTTTCTGGTTTCATGTTCTTTTGTCTAAACAGCTGTGCTAAATTGACGACATGTTCTCATCCCATTACATGGTTGGGCTTAAAACTACTACATTTGTACAGTGAAAATGACACCGAACGTTGCGAAAACGGGAAACGAACGAATGGCTGATTGTAACGTGACGCACGGGACATGAACAACGATCTCCTGGATGAAAGCCTTTATTGGACCCATCCATCTCCCCTCCCAACGCCCTGTGAGTCTCTTTCGCTCTTTAAACTACGTCACCACACTCCCAGCATATTTCCTAAGGGCGTTTACTATTGTCGCGGATGGCTTTACATTACAGTTAATGCAACGCCCGGCGCGTTTATTACCGGCGCTAAAGGGTGCCGTGTGCGGTGGTACCGAATGAACAAACAGCATCTGTGGTTGTACAGTGTTCTTTCTGATTTCCTGTTTTTTGTTTAAAAAGCTGTACTATATTAATAATCACCAATTTTGTCAATGCTGGAGGAGAAATAATCAGTCAGTTTCACAGATTAGCTAAAGAATAATATTAAACAGATTTATTTGCATTAATTTGCTTGTTTGTCAGTTTTTAGTCATGCTAGTGGATGCAGTATAATTCTACGGATGGCAATGTCAGACTACAACTTTTGTCAGACTGGCTGACTGTCAACAGGCTAAACTAAGCAAAATATTACCTGCTAAACATCAGCATGTTAGCACCTGCGTTGACCAATCAAATACATGAAAGTCCACATACCTGGTGGATTACTTTGTTACTTGAACACCGCACTTTGGGAGGCTGTGGCTCAGGAGGTCCACTAATTACAATCAGTGGTTCAATCCCCCTCTCCTCCAAACCGCATATCGCAGTGTCCTTGGGCAAGATACGTCGGTGTATTAGTGTGTGTGAATGAGCGTTAGATTGTTATCAGCAGTTTGGCCCCTTGTGTGATGATCATTTAAATTGAATATCTGTCCTTCCTGGATGGTATTTCACTGTCTCACCACTACCTCAAACTGCATGTCACCATGCATGCTTAGTCTTTTTTTGAACAAAAGTGGCATAGAAACTCCCTCTAAGCACAATGTCATGATATTATTTTGATTTGCTTTGGTGGTTCGATCCCCGGCTCCTATTGTCAGCATGTTGAAGCAAAACACTGATCCCCAAGTTGCTTCCCGGGTGCTTCACAGCAGCCCACTGCTACTAAATGCTTAAATGCAGAGGTCAAATTTCATGTATGTACCTATGTATGTATATGATAATTGTAATAAAGTTTAATTGTTTTTAGGTTTCATTATTGTAAGTCATTCTGCTTTCCATTCTTTGAGTGGGCTGTGGCCCTGAGCAGTCGTTATAACACACAGACAACTTGTCTAAGCAGGTCTGTTGTGCCTGCAGCCAACACATTCCTCGGACTCCACCCACCCATTCAGTCAGAGCTTCAGCAGCACTATCACTATCACCTCATAGTGACTCAATACAGCATACTGAGGAAGGCATGCTACTTGCCTCGGTCTACACATCTATCACTGGTTTCAATAGAAATTGGTAGAATTTTCTGATGTACGCTCTTTACATACACCGAATACTACAGGATCTGCTGAAGTTGTAAAAGGGTGTGGCTACTCAGTCAACACAGTCATGGGTTGAAGGCCCCTATAGGGTGTGAAACCTGTTTGGTGTTGCAACTGTACCTCCCGTTCGTAAGATCTGAGAGAGTTCTAGACATGACATGATGATTTGTGGCTGGTTATGTAAGAATCATAATGACATGTAGGTGATTTGTACGCATTTACACTTGACTGTGTCATATAGCTTTTCATGTGTTGTTTTCAATGTGTTAGAGTTTTATCTTAGAGTGTTATATTTATATAGGGTGAGGACTTGGTTCAGGGTTAGGTTCAGGTTCGGGTAAGGGTTAGGATTAAGCAAGTAGCAGTTACAGTTAGGGTTGTCCTCAAAAGTCATGATAAGACGACCGTGTGTGTGCGCACGTGTGTGTGAGAAATATATCCCCAGAAAAAGCCACCACTCAATGTCATTCATATGAGAATCTGTGAAAGTTGTGCAATAATGATTTAGTTAAGTAAATATGGTGTAAATGCTCATATTAAAAAAAAAGAGGGGAAAAAATAGAGAACTGCAGCCTCTAACAGCAGACTACTTGGCACATACCTGCATACTTGCAAGTTGGAACTCGTGAACGAAAATTGAGAATGTGCCATCAAACCACCCCACCCTTTTGTCCTCCAGAACACAACTTTTGATTGTAGGAAATTATTAACTTGTACTCATGAATCAAATTCTGCCAAGAGGAAGTCAGAACATTACTGCTGGCACACTTATCGGCATTTAAGTTTACAGGGGTAATCATTAAACTTCATCTAATAACCCACTGAAACCTGCTCTAAAGTTTCAAGAATCAACTCTAATGATGCTTGACATCAACACTAATTTGGATTTGTTAAGGTGGGCGTGGACTTGGTTTAAGACACAATGACATTTTTTTTAAAGCAATAGTAAATCCTGCAAGCTTCCCCTTAAAGGGTTGTTGGAAATTAATGCAGACTTAATGAGCTCTGAGAGCAGCTACAGGCTCACCTGTGCCTAGTTGACTCTGAACAGCACAATCTGAAGAGAGCTGAGAGCTGAACAGAGAAGAACACTTCTCCGTTTGCACTGCATGCTACCAGCCAGACATGATCCCCTGCCTTCATCCAGTGCGTCTTAAATACACCACTTGATAAGGTTAAAGGGGAAACTCATCTGAAAAAAGTCCTTTGTTGGAGGAATTTCCTGGCTCTCTCCCTGATTCTGGTTACCTCATGTCCGATACTTAAATGTCCAGAGTCTTCAGCCCTCGCCACTTTGGTCACATAAACAAGGGTAATTCCCTTCATAAGAAGAATGTTTTGTATTTTAAGGTTAGTATTTTAAGCTTGTGCAAAAGATATCATCTCATGTCATCTATTCTCTGCACATTTTTAAACATATACATTTTACTTTAAAAAATCATTAAACCAACTAATCATACTAAAGTCTTGAAAAGTTTTTGCAGGACCGTGAGAATTCAGTCTGACACACCTGTGCATTCTTCACAGTGAAAGTTGTGTGTGACAGACGCTAACAGACTGTTTGTACACACCCATAGGCATTTCTATCAGGGTCAGACATCAGCGATTATGTCTGCAGTGCAACCCCACATCTCGGGTATCTCACTATGAGAAAGATTATAAAATGAAACAAACCTTTGTATGGCACATTCACCTTATAGTATCCAGTGACCGGGAGTTACCCAATGATGATGAGCTGCATTTCACAGTCACACCACCATCCTATTAATGCCACTTTTTGGCATTTTGACAAATAGCTTTTGTTGAGAGTGTTTTTCTGTTGGCATATGTGAAACATATTTGACATTTCAAATAGTAGAGCGCAATCCTGCTGCATGCAGAAATTCTTGACAACAAAGTTTAAAAGATACAGTATAACCAAGAATTAGTAAGGAAAATATATGATCTTTTGTTGTGGCCAAAAACTTTTCTTTCATATTAACAGTAATTATTTGGACAAAACAAACAGGGTAACGTAATTACTACTGTGTTGTTATATCTGTCGAGTAAAATGACTGTTGATCTAATAAGTTGTTATTGGCACACTGTCGAGTTGTGATTCTTAGGAAATCTGGAAATGTCCTGAGGTCGGATACCATCTACCATTTAGAGCTACACACCCAGGCATCACCCTTGAGGCAGGGAGCAGCTGAGTTCTGTCAGATCATAACTTAGATATATAGTGGGAACCAGACCAGTTGGTCGAGCTGTTAGGTTAGTCCAGCTGTCAGGTGTCCCAGAGTAATGAAGTATTTTACCCAATAGTGTCTTTTGCCTTCAAGAGATGCCCTGCAGGGACTAAACAACCTGTCATTCAGTTTATAGGAAGATGAAAGATGATAGCGTCCTTCAACCAGTCAGCGTCTCTGACAGGTCATAGAAACCAAACAAGAGATGTTTAGAATGGTTGCGAGGGGTGCAGCCAGCCTGCAGCAGCAGCAGCGAAGGTGTGATTAACATACTGCAAAGCTTTGACCTTTAGACTTTAATTTGTATGAATAACATTTGTGTATCTGCTATGGCCGAAATAATCTGTATAACTGCATAAGGCATATGTATGCATCCTGTTACATACATGTTCCCAAACACTGAGGCACCGCAACGCTGTGTGCTGTCCACACTGCTGTTTTCCGTTGACAAAAATGACTGTTCACTGCAGTAATGTCAAGGTCTCCAAATATGCTGATGATATGGCCCTTGTTTGTCTTCTCCTGAAAGACAATGCCATACATGCTTACTTTAGCAAGGCCACTGTACTTCAGGACTGGTTTCAGGCAAGTAAACTGGAAATGAATGTGGCCAAAACAAAAGAACGTATAATAAAAACAAAAATAAGTGGAACCAGTAACATCCTCCCCGTCATACTCAATAATCAGCCTGTTGGAATAGTTGAACACAGGTATAACACAGCACAATTATGGATCAGAACTTTTATTGAGAGCATTTTAAGAGAGTCAATCAGCGATTGTTTTTAATCAGGAAGCTGATGAGCTTTGGCATTAGCCAACACGTGAAATGGCATACAGAAGCTTGGTTGAAAGTATTTTATCATTTGACATAACAGCATGTATGGCAAATTCAGCGCATAGAGCAAAATCAAGCTCTCCATGATTGTTAGTATTAGTATTATAGTTACAGAAACAACTTAATTTAAATTAAACAACTTAAACTTGCAATATATTTGACGGTGCTGCTGTACACAGGAATGCTTACTATTACTGGATCTCAGTGCTGCATTTGACACGGTCGAGCACAACATATCACTAGACCGAATGGAAAACTGGATGTGACTTTCTGGCACAGTAATAAGCTGGTTTGAATCATATTTAAAGTTCAGGCACTACTTTGAGTCAATAGGTAATTACACATCTGAGCAGACAAATATGACATGCAGAGTTCCCCATGGCTTTATTCTGGGGCCTCTTCTGTTTAAGATCTACATGCTTCCACTGGCTCAGATTATGGAAAACAACAAAATAAGTTACCATAATTATGCAGATGACACATCAGTGTACATAACCATATCACCAAGGGACTATGGTCCAATACAAGCACTAAGTGCATTGAACAAATCAATGATTGGCTGTGCCAGAATTTTCTTCAATTAAACAAATGAATTGAAGGAAATTCATTTGTTTATTTTTTTCAATTTGAGGCACTTGTTTTTGGAGCCAAACAGTAAAAATTACAGTAAAAGTCAGCACTCAGCTATAATTGGCAATGTTAAAAACCACAGACCAAGCCAGAAATCTTGGTGTAGTCATGTACACAGACCTGAATTTCATCAGCCACATTAAGACAATTACAAAGTCAGCCTACGACTACCTTAATAATATATCAAGTAGTAGTAGTAGACTCGACTACTGTAACGGTGTCTTTAAAGGTATCCCTAAAAAAAATCGATTAGACAGCTGCAGCTGATTCAGAACGCTGCTGCTCGAGTCCTCACTAAGACCAAGAAAGTGGATCACATCACTCCAGTTCTGAGGTCTTTACACCGACTTCCTGTTTGTCAACGAATTTATTTAAAAATACTACTGTTGGTTTATAAAGCACTGAATGGTTTAGTGCCAAAATACATGTCTGATCTTCTGCTACATTATGAACCATCCAGACCTCTCAGGTTATCAGGGACAAACCTGTAGTAGTTGAGTAAAAACAAAAACAAATTGTACCTCCACACAGTACGTAACAGTATGTCATAGATATTTATGGAATATACTAGATTTTGATAATTTAATGGATCATTTTGCATGTGAGGGCTCAAACGAACGAAGACTGTTTAGAAGTTGTGAAAAGTACGACAATTTCGCTGCTAATCAACTCATCAGCAGCCACGTGCAAGTGGTTATTGTGCAAATTGTAGACAATTGTACTTACTCTTTTGCAGACATGAGCCAAAACACGTGCAATTTGCTTGAATGGATGAGCAATTCACATCTTTTCAATTCAAGAATTAAGCCAAAGCCAGTGAGAAAAACTGTAACTAAACAAATTAAGGTATTAATCCTAAATCTGACACGGACCCCCTCAGGGCCACACGATTAAGTAACAGGGCAGGACCTGCGTTGTTAGGCTACTTCTTATTGGGTGCATCTCTTATGAGTGGCCCTTTAGTCATTGATCTGTTGTATTTATTGTTTCACTTTTCACAATTTAGAAGTTAGGCGGGCTTCTGAGCCACACTAATGTCCAGGTTCATACCTGTTTTGGACAATGCGATCTTGCACAGAAAAATATATGTCCCACAAGAATTGAAGAGTGAAGACTTCTTGAGAGGAGTTTTTAAGAATTTGTCCTACTATATATATTTAAATGAAGGCAAGATCAATAAAAAGGGTTGGTGAAGAAAGCGTTCTGTACCAGTGCATTAGAAGTAAGAAATTGTTGGGTGATGAAGACGAATAAAGAGAACAATTTGTACAAAGCATTTTGTCTCGACCTGTCTAAGGCATTTTTCAGACATAGGTTTCAGATTCTGCCGAAATGCAGCCTAACATAAAACGCCTGACTTCTTCAGAAAGCAACAGCTATTGTTGTTGTTGCATGCTTTGGTTTAAACAACAAGATACGGGGCACACCTCAACCAAGCATCCAGAGAGTTTAATGCTCTTCCTTGCCTCTTGATTTTGATCCTTTATCTGTCAGCAGTATCCGCCCCGGGCCTGCAGAGGAATTCAGACCAGTTCCTCGAGCTGAGAGAACATCTTTTTTTCTTTTTTTTGTCATGGTTTAAAAACATTTGTCAGTCTTGTAGCCTACTCTTGATACAAAATCTTGTATAGACAAATCCCGGATCAGACATATTGAAGTGATGATTAAATATATTGCCGCTGGTGTAGTTTTAGTGTAATGAGACTATTAAATCTGACAGTTCACACAACTAACTCATAAAAGCCTGGAGAGACATCAAACATTAACAGTTTTTTTTAACCAGTAAGTCATCCTGTTTATTTATTGGCATTACACAAGTGAATCAAAACTAATTTCACATTTGATAGCCTACTAGCCACGCCAAAGTTTGTGTCAGACATTTTAATGCCTGTCATTGAGACAAAAGATTTTCTTTGGTAAGCTCATGGAATGCCTCATTGCCAACTCAGGTGCTCATATTCACCTGTTTGTTCTTTCGGTAATCATACACTGACTGCATGTTTGAGTGTTTTACAGATGCTGCTATGACGTGCATGAAAACTCGTATGCACTGTCAAAATAATGTTCCCAAAAGGAGCTATAATAAACCAGTATTCTGTTTAAAGACCATTGTTAGTATCAGTATACAGTTTGCAAATGAACAAAAAGTGTTCTGATAAAGATAAAGGACAAATGACTTTGTGTGCAGTGGTACAACATTTACCTGCAGGCGGTTTGATAAAGAAGAGAGAAAGGCATTCACTTGATTTTCTTTTCTCATTGAGGTGTGGACATGTTCACTCTGGATTCTAACATACTGTACAGAGGCGTATTGTACAGATGACATAACATAAACTTAAAACTGGAACCTGTGACTACACGACAAGCTGTTAACCCCAGGTTAGGCTGAGGAATGTGGGCTGCTCGTCAATCAATCAGAGTAAAGCAGCCACGTTTCTCTCAATGTTCTCGTTTTGCCTCACCCCATACCTCGCACTTACTTATCTGGTAAATCTGCATGTTGTTTCAGTGTTTATTTGTTCGAACTTCTTTTTTGGTAATGTACATGCAACTACAACAAAGGTTTAATTCACAAGAGTAGATTTGGATAGGGTGGGAAACAGCAAACATCGGTGGGCCATTGACAGGTTTAGTGCGACACAGTGGCCTACGGCATGGACAATTCTGCCTGCTCCAATAAGAGCAGTGTGCATTAGTGCACAGGAGGCGTGCAGAGAGGAGGAGGCTTCATTTTTATCTGTAGAGTAGAGTAGAGTTGTACCATGCCTCCTATAGGGGCCGATCGGACTGTGAACTGTTATTGAATGTTTTTAATGAATGAATGCATGAATGAATGAATGAGATTCCGGATCCAGCAAGTGGTTTGCATCTACTGTAAACAGCAGACCTACTTGCAGAAGCACGAGCAGCTGCAGCAGAGTAGATAAGTATGCGTTACAGCACAGTATGTCTGTTTAGAAGAGGCTGTCAGAGCAGATTCCTCTGCAGGGCAAACAATCAGACCGGCCCCCTAAAGACACTAAAAGGTTCAGGCCTCAATCACTAACATGGTTAGATAAGAAGACAAAGTAATACATGGTGCATGATTAAATTAGTTACAGGGTAAAATATATTTTACACCTCATGCCAAACAATGCATCACAGAGATCGTCAATATGTTTTCATTTGTACTGACCATCATCAACTGTAAACAGATTCTGTGGATACTGATTGCAATCGGGCCTTTCTTAACCTTTGACCACAATGTCATTAGGCCTACTATGGAAGTGTCTCTACTGTTCATCAGCTGACCATGTGGGGTAGCAGGTTGGAGAGGCTCACAGTTTGATTATCATTCACACGCCATTTAGTGCGACTGGGCTGGGATACACTAGCTAGCTAACCTCATATTTAACAGACAAATTTCTGGTAGTCCTATTCGTTCTTATCTAATCTAACAAGCTAATGAATCTAAGCTCAACACACTGAAACTTAAAGGTATAACATGCAGGAATTTGCTAAATAACAACGTATAGACTGATACAAAAATGATCCCTCTCAATCATCACTTATGCCCCACTAAAAGTGTGTGGAGGTGTCTATATCTGCAGAGACCCTGCCCTCTGTCTGTATTTTCTCTTTTCTTATTATTTTACTGTGATCAGGACGTTTCTGGGTTTCAGCAATAAGGTTTTATTCCTCTGATTCACTGCTTTGTTCTCATTAACGTCGTTCCCTCTCTTCATTCACTCTATAGCTTGCTCGACAATCGCTGCTCTCTCTCCCTTGCTCGCTTGTTGATCCATCGGAGGAGGGGCCAACTTTGAATGCCATGTGTTTACAAGCAGCAACCGACAACGGTTAGCCTACATAGAATACCTTCAAGAAAACACAAGCAAATGATGGAACATGTTACACAATTAGAAAATGAAATACAGGAAAGCTGCGAGTCGCGCATAACTCTACAGCAAACAACAGATGTTTTAGGGAGCACTAAAGTGAACACGCCCAGACACACCTGGTATTTGTTGCCATCTTGTGATGGTTTGTGGCTCATGTGGTTACTGAAGTTGACAACGTTTTAAACATTACGATTGCAAGATTCAGATAATATTGTTGGTATTCGCTGTTGATCTGCCCACTAGTGTTTATCTAGTGCCTTTTGCTGATTACAGGCCTATCAGTTCAAATAATGGTATATAATATCTGAATCATGCAATCATAACATTTAAACTAAGACAAAACTTATCTTATTTCCTTTAAGTGAATTAAACTTCTTCGTAACTAATTTCGGTTGTGCTCTGTGCGACTTGCACACTTCTATATTTGGTTGTTTTGTTTTTTAACACAGTGATATTTCTTTTAGCCTAGTAAATAATAGGAGTCCTTCCAGCTCTGATGCAAATAGAGGCTCTAATCCCTTAAAGGTAAATCAACACAGCTTTTCATACAGGCACAATTTGTGTTCTCAGCAGAATATTTTAAGCACGACAAGACCAGAGGTGGAGTTCTCATTCAAGCTGTTACAGCTACTGCTGTGAACATATTTGTGCAGACTGCTCTCTGTATTATCCTATTAATACAATGAACTAGTCAAGCCTTCTAACCTGAAAATGCTCCGGTCTGTGTAGAGTTCTGTTAAGTGCGATGAACGGTGGGTGGTATTGTGGGATTTGTGCAGTTTTCAGTCTTAAACTTTGTGAGAGGTTGTATAGCCTTGGGTGTGGCACCACCACCCACAATTCATGTTCAAACCTGTTCCTGTAAAGCTGCAAAAGGCCTCATAGGTAATCATCTAGTGAAAGAGAAAAATATCTCAGATGAATGACATATGTTACTTCAGTTCACTCTCACATATTAGTTTTTGCATGAATTACCATGTTGTATTCCTCAATACAGCTCTTGGCGTATTTGAATTAAACTGCATGTTGGATCCGTTTGTTTTGTGTGTGCTTTACAGTTAGGTAACATGACATTTGCTTATAGGAATGCATGACCTTCAAATCATTTTGTTAAAGAGGTACACCTGTAATTAGCATGTACCCGGACGGAGGCAGGCCGTGACTAGTCAGAGAAATGTCCAGAATATCATGTAAGTTTCTTCATTGAACTGTTAACAGTACAAAGCACGCAAAGTGTGTGTGCGTGTGTGCGTGTGTGCGTGCGTGTGTGCGCGTGTGTTGACACAGCAGCATATCAAGTCCCTTCAGGAGGATTACAAATGTTTTCCCAACACTGCCTTTCTTTGTGTTCTTAAATGTTTCTATTGCGTAATCGTCTGGTCCATAACAGACCGATGTTGTGCTAATTGTCTTTAGAGTTTTGAAAATGTGACCTCAGATTGGACAAAGGGATGTTAACAATTGTAAAAAAAGAACTTTCAAAAACTTTCAAAAGAATTGAAAGACTAAGTTTTTCAGTGCAGTGCAACTACATAAAACACATATGTAACCTTACAATCCAACACAACACAACAGAACACCATGTAAAATACTGTTTGAAGAAGATTTATTGTCGAGCAAACGGGACTCCAGGCATTGCCCATGGTAGCACAAAATCAGAAAATAATGTAGACTTTTGTGACAGGCTTTTATCTTACTTAAAGTACAGCAGGTTTAGCATAAGGAGTTTCACATGGCGATGGTTTATATTCCCCAATTTACTCCTAACAGCAGTACACATGATGTAACAGCAGTGCTTTGGGTCAAAACGAAAAGACAAAGCAGCAGAGGAAAACACATACAATAGTGCCACCTGCTGGCTAGACAAGTGTGGTGCAGTGACCTCTGAACCACGGGCAGTGACACAGACTACAGTTAACAGTAAAGAACTCATTAAGACTCATCCATTAGCACCTCTTCATTAAAGAAGGAAAGTTGTGTTTACACCTCTTTACAGCAGAAACAGTATGTGGTGAAGGCACCTTGGTGACAGAATCATTAAAGAAGTGGATAATAAAGCAGAGTCGCTGTGCTTTTTCTTAACTTCCAAGACCAAAAGTACAGGAACAAACTCATCACTCCTCAGCCACAGCTTCCGCCTCCACCTGCTCCTGCTCTACGGGCTTCTCCTCAGCAGCTAGCTCCTCAATTTCTACCTGCTGCTGCTCCTCTTTCTCCTCCTCCTTCTCCTCCACCTTCTCCTCCACCCTCTCCTCCTCCACCTCCTCCTCTTTCTTCTCCTCTTTCTTCTCCTCGGTCTTGACCACAACGGTTTCTGTCTTGGTGATTGTGGTGCTCTTCAGTGTTGCTCCATCAAAGTCACCGATAGTACCACTGCTGGCCTTCAGTCCACCGAAGGAGCAGCTGACGTAGGATGGGGTTCGGGAGCTCTCCAGGCCGTAGGCATTGTAGTTCACAGCTGCTAATTCAGAAGTAAAAGGCAATCATTAACATAAAAGAGGAGACATTTGGATGTACACATGTTTAGAATGATTGGAATATCTTTTTGTGTCTGCAAAGGCTTCGTAGGAGTGTTTACTCGTCTTCTTAGAGATCTCAGTAGCTGATGTGGGCCTAAAAAGTCAATTGAGGTGTTGAATGTGATTTAAGTCTATCCAAATTAACTTGCATTTAATTTTCATCAATGACAGCAAATGCAGTTCTCTTTACTTTTCACACACTCATCATATAGAAAATCTGGTTTGCCGAACATTTAACAGAAGTGCGGAGACTGAAAGCAGGTTTGCAGGTGTGATGAAGGGATGTGTGGTTGAAAGGCGCGGAAATCTTAAGAGAAAGGCTGTCAATCGATTCAAATGTTTAATCCCAATTAATCGCATGATTGCCCATCATTAATCGTGATTAATTGTAAATTAATAGCACTTTTTTCTGTTTTAAATGTACCTTAAACAGAGATTTGTCAACTATTTTATATTCTCCTCAATATGGGAGTGGGCAAATAAGCTTGCTTTATGTAATGCAAAATGTATTATTGGAAATCAATTAACAACACAAAACAATGACAAATATTGTCCAGAAACCCTCACAGGTACTGCATTTTAATAAAATAATAAAAAATAAAAATATGCTCAAATCATAACATGGCAAACTGCAGCCCAACAGGCAACAACAGCTGTCAGTGTGTCAGTGTGCTGACTTGACTATGACTTGCCCCCAAACTACATGTGATTATCATAAAGTGGGCATGTCTGTAAAGGGGAGACTCGTGGGTACCCATAGAATCCATTTCCATTCACATATCTTCAGGTCAAAAGTCAAGGAACCCCTTTGAAAATAGCCATGACCAGATCCTGATCCATGATCCTGTTAGACTTATTGTACATAAATATGATAATTTTTTGTCTCCTCATTTTTTTATGTAGAAAAATCAACAGGGAAACACTTAAAATGTTTGTACTAATGTGTGTAACACATCATGTAACATGAACTTACAAGTCTGCTTGGATATACTGGTCTTGATTCCAGTTGATAACCTGTAGAGAAAAAGACAGGAGCAAGCAGAATACCATGAAATATACGCAATGATATTCCTGCAAAAGAACTTCTCATCACCTCCACAGGGCGGTGCTGTCACGGCAACATCTTACCTGTACTCCTCTCCTTCCAGCAGCTTCCTGTAGGTGGCGATCTCAATGTCCAGAGCCAGCTTCACATTCATCAGTTCCTGGTACTGGCGGACTTGGAGGGCCATGTCCTGCTTGGCTCTCTGGAGAGCTTCCTGCAGGTCTCTGATGCGGAGTTTGGCGTCTTTCACTGCCATCTCGCCACGCTCCTCTGACTCTGCGATCTGAGCTTCCAAATTGTTTC
Organism: Helicolenus hilgendorfi; assembly: GCA_916700815.1. Taxonomy (NCBI): domain Eukaryota; kingdom Metazoa; phylum Chordata; class Actinopteri; order Perciformes; family Sebastidae; genus Helicolenus; species Helicolenus hilgendorfi. The sequence goes on along the minus strand of CAKALG010027902.1, from coordinate 3,923 downwards.
GCTAAAGAAAAAAAGCAAAGAGTGAAAGTGTCGCACAAACATCCTATAGTCTTAATAGCCAGGTGCTACTAACACTTATCTGAATTTCCATTAAAGTAAAATATGTCGACACATACAAAGCTGAAATCTGTTATTCTTACCTGTGCTTTAACCATGTCAATTTCAGACTGGAGCCTCAATATCCTGCGGTTCATGTCGGCGATCTCAGTCTTGGTTGACTTCAGGTCGTCGCCATGTCTACCTGCAGACTGCTGCATCTCTTCATACTGATACAGACAGGGACAAGTCAGACTGACACATCAAAACGCAAAATTCAGGTATATTTTAGTTGTCAGAGTAACACCGGGTGTTGCTGATGTTTGTTTTTTTGGCACGTAGTGGTCTCACCTTAGTCTGGTACCATGACTCGGCCTCGGCTCTGCTACGGTTGGCGATGTCTTCATACTGGGCACGCACTTCAGCAACAATGGCGTCCATGTCCAGGTTACGACTGTTGTCCATCTCCACCACGACAGATGTGTCCTTGATCTGGCTCTGCAGCTCATGGATTTCCTACACAGGATAATACATGAACATAAGCAGAGAAGACATGGGCATGGAGAAACATTTTGAAAATGCGCTTTGTTTTAACGTGACCTATAGCTATACTGAAAAGTGAAATAAGGTCATTACTGCATCATAGATCTGCTTCAGGAACTCGATCTCATCAGAGAGCCCATCCAGTTTGGCTTCCAGTTCCACTTTGAGCATGTAGGCGGCGTCAGTGTCCTGCGCGGGAGAAGACAACATTGAGAATACTCATCGTTGCATGCAGCACGGGCACTGAGGTACAAAGGACAAATGTGTGGGCTCGTTCTGCTCGAAGGCTTAGTAAAGTTTCAAGATCTGGAATGTTAGAAAACTTAAACATACCTTCTTTATGAGGACAAAGTTGTTCTCACACTCATTGCGCTTGTTGATCTCATCCTCATATCTGGAAAAAATAAAAAAAATTAAGATGTATATATGCCCTATAAATCAAAATGAATTATAATTCTTTACAAAAAATATTTTAATCTTTTCAATTTCATCTGATCCACATGCAGGACGCATACACAGTGAAAACAATCAAAATGTACATTTACTAAAACCTGCAATAATATGTTTTGTCACTTGGGGGCAGCAGAAACAAGCTGTAAACACTACACTGATATATCATCACCTTTTAAGCTGATATGGTGAGCATGAGAGCACACAGTTGTATATTTACACATACAGCAGATATGGAGCAACATTTATTGTCATGTTTCTGTCCACATAAGTCCAATAATCACACTCCTTTGAGCTGTTATGGTCTATACTAACTCCTGGGGCAAATATCTGTCTCTTTAGCTTCTAAATCTTCCACTATTTTCACCAGCTAGTTGCAAACTTTGTGTGCTGTTTGGTGTTTTTATAGCGTTTTTGCTCAAAACTGCCTGGTGCTGCTGAAAACAATGCTGCTGAGAGTGATGAGAGTGAAGTAAAACAGTAAAGTTGCACATCGTACAGTCAAAGCAAACTGAAATACGTTAAAATGCTCTGCAGAGCTGAGAGATACACCTTTCACATTACATGTATTCATTTTTTCCCCCATTGCTATAACAAATTGTTTTGATTAGTGCAGCTTTAAAAGAAAAATGTAATTATGTAGATGTGATTTCCTCTGCAGCAATCTGCACCTAAAGGAACAGATTTCTGTCAGTGGAAAGAAAACTGAGATGCGAGTGAATGTACAGACAGCTGTTTGTTGAAAACATCTGCCTACTGTGACAGAAATGAGAGCTGTGAGAGTGAACCAAAACTGTACAGTTGAGCTGACAGACATCAAAATGACCTGTAGAGCTGAGGGGAACGGCAGCAACTCCTCTAATGTACAAGTAGTCATTTGATCCATTGTCAAATATTGAGTTATGGGTATCACTGAAGGTTGAATTTCCTCTTCTCCACTCACTTGTTTTTGAAATCCTCGACCAGGCCCGTCATGTGATTCAGGTCGGACTCAAGTTTGACTTTTTCATGGCCCAAGCTGTCTAGCTGCTTACGCAAGTTACCAATGTAGGCTTCGAACATGGCGTCGATGTTGGAGCGAGACGTGGTCTGCTCCTGCACAAGTTTCCACTTGGTCTCGAGCATTTTGTTCTGCTGCTCTAGGAAGCGAACCTGCAGACGCACAAAGTAAACGAATAATCAAGAAATACAGAAATGACGGTAAAACAATGGGAAAATGATACGACACTCCTTGTTTTGTCATGGCAAAAGAAAACACACGTCTCTATAATGTATGGGGAGGGTGGTCAGTGTGGACAGAGAAAGAATGTAAAGAAGGGAAGGTGGGCGTGACTCAAACAACATGAATGGATTCACTTTGTTTGCTGATGGACAAAGAACCGCATGAAGATCGACTGAAAAAAAAAATGACTAATTGAGCTTCTCCCACCTCTAAATGTCACATCAATTACTCCTCACTCCTCACTTCTCACCCCTAGTGCCACATTTCGACACAAAGAGGCACTGTTTCCCAATTTCCCCTTTACAACTCTCCTATTGAGCGCCCTGACCCTGGGTGGGGTCCGGCTGCTACCACTCTGCAAACACGATGAGAGACACACAGCTCTGTGTGCCATATCACGATGGTATGCAAGCTTTGTTTTATGATCTGAAGAATTGGTCTCGGCTGGATTGATTCACAGCTTAACTTGTATCCTACGTTGCTCCAGTGTGCCTCCTTGAACAAGAATGTCACACTGGGTGAGAATGGGATTGATGTCAGGTGGAGTAGAGGGCAAGCTTCTGTCTGATAAGATAGCCACTCTTGTAATCTCTTTTTGATCGTGGGTGCACAACAGTGATTCATACTACCGTCAAGAAAAGTGCTTTATTGGCTATTATACAGCGTCATAAAGTGGGTATTGCTCTGATACTACTCCACTTAGTATTTAACAAGCTTGTCTCATGCAAAGCTTTCCTCGACCGTGTCCGCTCTTTATACTTCTGCAAGTGTTTGTGAAGGCTGGGATTGTTCAGGAAACTTAATTTGAAAATAACACAACACATGAGATTTTGCAAAATCAAGAAATGCAAGAGAACACCTGGCACCTTATCTACTTTCATAACCACTCAATCTCTTTTTTGTTCACACTGGGATGCACCCCTTCAAGCACAATGTGTTCTGCTTTTCATCGCAGCCCTGTGGGCTGTACTCTTTATTCAGGTTGATCCTCTTATCTGAGCCCTATGATCTCACCTCAGAGTGGAAACATATGAGGAAGCCAAGCCATAACTCCAAACAGCCTGTATCCTCCCCAGCATGGCTTTTAGCAGTTATATATACAGTTTTTACAGGGATTGTCTCAAGCAGTGGTTCCCAAACCTTTTCTGCAGGCCCCCCCTTTTTGTAGATAAAAATTCCAGTGCAGACATGCATTATTGATATTTTAGCCCTGCCACGCCCCTCTTTTATAACTCTGAGCCCCCCTTAGGGGTCACGCCCCTCAGTTTGGGAACTACATGGTCTTAAGGATGATTTCCATTTTGAAATTAGACCTCTTTCACCTTGGGCTATTTTGGCTTGCAATACACTAATTTCCTCTGAGGTTTCTGGGTTATATTTCTACTCTGTGGAATTTAATATCCCAACAGTCATGGAACCAACACAACTTCAGCAACAAAAACCGATAAAGCAACAATACTGTTTGTTGCTATTGTTGCAAATTTCCCCATGTAGTTTTTTTTTTTTTTTTAATCATAAAACTGCAATGATGTTAAGCTTTAATATCTCATCTCAGTCTTAAGTTGACTGACCTTGTCAATGAAGGAAGCAAAGCGATTGTTCAGGGTCTTGATCTGCTCCTTCTCCTGGGTGCGGACGCCGTGGATGCTGGGGTCAATCTCCAGGTTCAGGG
>CAKALG010027901.1:0-10909 GCA_916700815.1 Helicolenus hilgendorfi | reverse complement strand
CAGCCGTCACGTCGAGTTCAGCTCGTAAAGTGGACCGCCTGGTGGACGGAGACCTGACCGCTGCTTCAACATTCAGTTAGAGAGTTAGAGATTACAGACTTTAGATGTTTTACTGAGTCTGCAAAAACATTTGATTCAGCCCTTTAATCTGTAGATAATTACACAGCGGTGGATTTGTTAGACACTTCAAGACTTTTCAAGGTTATTCTGGACTTTTCAGGGTTATTTCTACTAAATTTCAGGGTCACTCCCAGACTTTTTATTTGATTCGGGGTGTGGGCTACGTCTGATTTTACATATTTATTTTGGATTATTTTAGATTTTGTTTTGTTTATTCTACACTTTTCAAAGTCTGGACTTTCCAGGTTTATCCCTGACTTTCAGGTTTATTTTCAATTAAATGATTTCAGGACTACTGAATTTTATCCCAGAATTTGTTTGTTTTTAACTTTCCAGGGTTACATTGTCTTTACTATCTTCTCAGGGTTATTTTGGATATTTCATGGTTATCCCAGACTTTTCAGGATTAGATTTGACTTTTTTTGACCAAATATCCCAAACAGACTGATATCACAGTTTTCACTTTGTCAAGTACGTTGTTATCATACAGTGATCACGGCTCAGACCTGACGGATAACAAAATGTTAAACTCTACCCTCGAACGTTGAAGTTTAAGTTGAAGATTTTCACATTTTGTTGGCGAAAACTTTACTGAAATGTTCATTTAATTTTATGTTCAAACTAAAACGGAGTCATGCAATGCTGTTCTGTTGGTTGAAAAGGGTCCAAAAATGTCCTCACTTTATAAAAACGTCCCTAATCTTAAGATTATAAAGAGTGAAATATAAAAGTTTGTCTGTTTTGAGGCTGTACAGTTCAGAGATTTTGATATTAAAATGATCATTCTTTGCTTTTCTAAATTTAGCTCGGGAACGTGTCTTTGATTTGACATTTTCCGACTTTGAATTGGATGTTAAGATTTTAGACGCGTCTCAGTGGTGAGGATTCACTGCTGATCCCAGGTCAGATCTGCTCTCTGTCCCATCATCCTCTGCAGCGCTCCCTCAGCGCTGATGCTCATTGGTCCTGACAGCTCCCTGCTGCTGATTGGTCTACTAACCCCTCTCCCCCCCCCCGTCCTCGGGGCGATCCTCCCGCCTGACTGCAGATCAGCTGAAAACCTGCTGCCTGTCATCACACTGTCACTGTCACACGCAGAGAGACACTGAACTTACCAGCAGTTCACATTCAGTCGATGTTATTTTTTAGAATTTCATTTAACGTTTTGGCGAATACTCTTCTTACCTCCGCCAACGACGTTATGGTTATGGTTCAGGTTTGTTTGTGTGATTGTTAGACGGATAACGGAAAAACTACTGGTCTGATTTTCATGTAACTTGGTGGAAGGATGTAGCATTGGCCAAGGAGGACCCATTTTCCAAATTATTTTTCTCTTTTGATAACATTGTGAGATATAGAGCGCTGCAGGGATGACGTATTTTTGTAGGCCAACCGGGAAGTTAGTATCGCCCTGGTTCCCTCGACAAGAAGCCGATGGGATTGTTATATTGGGTTTTGGATTATTGCAGTAAATAAGCTCTGTGGCAAACACAGAGCTTTTTGATACTGAATCTCCACAGATGAACACCACTTCTATGATTTTTGAAGTTTGCATGCAATCGCCAGAAGTAAAAAGCTAACGTTAGGCTATAAACGAACTACACCACGGTCACATGAACGTGAGTAAACACAACGAGGCTGTAAAGGAGGACGAGTCGGCGTGATGACGTTTAGTAGTCTCATTTAGCCACTTGTTAGCAATCGCCTTTTTTAAGACACATTAAGGCTTCAAAATTCATGCGTGTGGTATTTAATAACGTATTTTATATCGTAGAACAAAACTAAAATCTCTTCAGCTTCTGTTAACCACAGACCTTATTTCAGGCAACTAACTAAAAACCCATTGACTTCCAGACGAGGGAACAGGAAGTGCTGAAATGCTAACATTTCTGTGTTTTTGGACTAATTCCTGTATCACTCTATATAGCGGTGAAGTTCCTCCCCTACGGTGGATCACCATGGGACCTTATTTCAGAAAAAATATGTACGGTTGTCAACGGCAACAAAGAGACAAATATTTTTTACTGTTTGAATTACGCCATGAATCACACATATGATGTTTGTCAATTTAAAAGATAATTTTGCAAGTCGAGAGGTAGATTGTAGTTGTCGTAGAATCATTATAGAATCAAAAAATAATAGTCAGGCACCAGCAGGGGCATTTTTATATCACAACTAATATACCAAATGAGGAGTTATCTGATACGATGCCTCCTCATTTCACAACAAAAAACTTAAATAAGAGGCCGCTGGCTGGAGGGAGATCACCAGGAGATCACCTGAATGTTTCCGACTTGCTGTTGGCTATATTGTTGCCAGTCATTTCCAGTAAATATCACAATATAAAACATGAGTTTTCTGTTTAAAAAGTAGGCAACAAACATAGAAAGATTGCAAGTGTCACCATCTTTTAAATGGTTACCTATCCAGCTCCAGTCTGATCTCGAGTGCACAGCTGATGGGTGTGTGGTTTGTTTTCATGACGTAACAGAAGTTCACATTTAACAGATTCAGTGTGGACAGCTCTGATGTTATTATAAGTAAATAAAAAGACCACAAAAGGTTATCTTGTTGGTTTCTTATTCTGTCAATAAGAAGACACGGCAAGGTCAATATTATTCATCATTATTATTATTATATTATATTGACAAACATCATATGTGTGACTCATGGTGCAATTCAAACAGGATCAAAAACTATTTTAAAAGCAGTATCTTTTTTTCTATGATTTGTAAGTGGATTTATGGATTTTTAACCACAATGAACAGTGGCGATAATGATATTCACAGAACCTTTGGGTTGCACTGAATCTTATAATATGTGTATCATTTATGTGTGTTCAAATTTGAGTTATGACTCTGAGAAGGAGTGAGAGTTTTGATGTAAACTGTTTGACGACATCTGGTTTAACCCGTGGTTAGAATAGTTTCACTGGAGAGTTAAACAGGGCCTGGTGCATCAGTACTGTTGCTTGCTCTTTAATAGAGCAGTGGCCTAATTACTGTGTAATACTACTAATAAAAGTCTGATTGTTTTGGCACATTTTTACTCTTCAAGTTAAAAAAACAGGAAAGGACCTTGTTATCCGTCTACCTGAAGCTGTGATCAGTCACATCAGTATGTTGCTAAAGGGCACTTTGCCTGTCCACGATGTCACTTCCTGCATCAGCTCCCACCTCCTAACGTGAGTAAGCCGGCAGAGATCAAGCAGCTTTTGCGTGGCCTTTTCCTTTAAACCGACCTCTGACCTGCACTCCGCCGCCGCTCATTTAAAACACATCATTAAGAGAAGAAGCCGAGACGAGGCCGAGTCGCCGCCGCTTCCCTTCAACGTGCTGAATTAAGAGCCAAATATAGAAAGAGCAGAGTGGTGGCATTTCAATGACATTTCAGTTTGTTCTCCGGCATAAAAACACTTTTATACCTTCAGCAAATCCTGCAGACTGACTCAGATCAGGTTTATTCATCAGAGACATTAATGTCTTCATTCCTCTGACATATGAGCTGTAGGCAGACGCCGCAGAGAAGAGTCACTATTGGAGCAGGAAGGAACAGACGATGTGGGTATTTAGCAGAACGCACCAAGTAATTCTGTTTAAACTGACTGTCGGGGTCATTTAACTGAGTCAGAGGTTTTTTAGTCATTTATTTCAGGTGGTATTTCCACATTCATTGCTTTTAGAGACTCAAAAAAACAACAACTGATAAACGGACAAAACACCAAACCTGTCTCCTAGAACAGTGATTCTCAAAGTGATCGGAGACCGACGCACGGGGTACCCTCTCTTGTGATACTTTTGGACGAACCAGGGACGGCGTGTCAATATACGCTTGTTACATGCATAGTGTCCTTTCAAAATAAACTTCCATTTTCACAGAAAGTTGGGTTTAGGCAACACAACCACTTAGTTAGGGATAGGAAACGGTTGTGGTTGATGTTAACTTCACTGACTAGCGACTCACGGGACTCACGGGACTCACAAGACTGACGATACCGATGAGTCACTTGACTAAAGACTGACGTGACAAAATAAGTCAACGTTTTTTAGTTATTAGTTTCACACGGGATACGAACACCGGTCTCCTAGTTGAAGTCGACCACCTCTCCCACCCGCCCTGAGTGGACTTTCACACTATTAATTAGGGCTGTCAATCGATTAAAATATTTAATTGTGATTAATCACACATTTTTAATCTGCTCAAAATGTACCTTTATGGGAGATTTGTCAAGTATTTAATACTCTTATGAACATGGGAGTGGGCAAATATACTGCTTTATGCAAATGTATATATATATTTATAATTGGAAATCAATTATCAACACAAAACAATGACAAATATTGTCCAGAAACCCTCACAGGTACTGCATTTAGCATAAAGAATATGCTCAAATCATAACATGGCAAACTGCAGCCCAACAGGCAACAACAGCTGTCAGTGTGTCAGTGTGCTGACTTGACTATGACTTGCCCCAAACTGCATGTGGTTATCATAAAGTGGGCATGTCTGTAAAGGGGAGACTCGTTGGTACCCATAGAACCCATTTTCATTCACATATCTTGAGGTCAGATGTCAAGGGACCCCTTTGAAAATGGCCATGGCAGCTTTTCCTCGCCAAAATTTTGCGTAAGATTGGAGCGTTATTTATCCTCCTTCACAACAAGCTAGTATGACATGGTTGGTACCAATGGATTCCTTAGGTGTTCTAGTTCCATATGATACCAGTATCTTCACTTTAAAACTGAGCCTGACACAACCTCTGAAAGGTTTATGCGTTAAAGAAATTAATGGCGTTCAAACGATTTCGTGTAAATACGTTATTGTGTTAACTTTGACAGCCCTACTATTAATACTACGTCACTTGATCCAACCGTCATAACACCGCGGATGGGTTTGTTTACAATGGAGTTAACTGAAAGCCTGGTTTGTCACATACTGAGCTAAAGGGTGCCGCCGTGCGTCGGTTTCCGATATCGAGGGGCACTTACCGGTATTTGAGGAGTTTTGAGTGGTATGGATCGGGTTGGATCAAACCAGACTGTTCCTCAGCCGATAGCCGATCACTGTCTCCTCGTGATGAATTTCATCATGACTTCAAAGGCTAAACTGAGACTTATGTAGATCAGCGATCTCACCATATGATAAACCTCGTCGACTGGCTTCCCCTCTTTCTGTTTGCTTCCATCCGGCAGGATTTACTGCAGGCGAGCATCTCTATCGCTGTTTGCCCATCAAAACCCTCCCTGATAATTACAAAATGATGGAGGATGGAGAATCCACTTCAAAGAGCCCCTGTTGAGACGAAGCCCAGCTTTTAGAAAAAAAACATCCAGCTAGCCAAGAAATATCATCAGAACAGAAAGTATCCCATAAATCCTGTTAAAGTGCTTTCCAGGAGGCGGTGGGTTGTTGGATCAGATGGCTGCATAACAGGGCCTCGGTGTGTTATAATGGTTTTTATCCAAGAAAAGAAATGTACAACAGATCTTGAGCACAGACTTAAATAAGTGTTTCAGGGGGAAGTTTTCCTGTACCTTAAAACACCTGACGGCTCCACTTAACATTTCCTTGTTTCTCTCTAAAAGGTGCTAATTTTCCTCCTCTTCTTCCCCCGTCTGTAAATCCTGTAAAACCTGCAGAAATCCAGCGCTCGCCCACGCACATAATGAGATCTCTGCTCTCGCCTCACAATCGCCCCCCAAAAACCCAACAATTAAATGTGCAACCTGCTGTTGGAGCCTTTTGTTGTTTAAAGAATGGTCAGTAATTAGCTGCATTGAGCCGAAGCTCTCGGAGGAACGGTGTGTTTGCTCTGCATACCGAGTCGCATCTCGAATCCTAAACTTCACTCAGCATTTAATGAGGAGGAAGAGACGATGGTAGAGATGATGATGGTGATGAGGGAGATGATGGTGACAGTTTTAGGACTGCAATTGATTTCATTGTTGATTAATCTGCAGATAATTTTATCAATGAATGGATTAATCTTTTGTTATGTAAAATGTAAGAAAATGGTGAAAAACCTCATAAGTTCCCTCGGCTCCAGTTAATTAATGTATTAAAATTGCGTCTAAATCACTGCCTGACCAATACTGATGATTTGAGGTCAATACTGATTTTGATATTTGGGAGTATAAGATTTTTTTAACATCAACAATCTTGATACGCATCCCTCAGATTTGTTGTTATTTTTAAATTGTGACCAGTGGTGGAATGTTATGAAGTACCATTTAGAGGTACTTGTACTTTAATTGAGTATTTCCATTTAATGCTACTTTCTACTTCTCCTCCACTACATTGATCTGACAGCTTTGGTTTAGATTAATAACACAAACTATAACTTAATAAACTGATAAATGATGATGTATTCTTATAGATTAGTCTACCCAGCAGTATATGAAGTAGTTGAAATGAGCTCCATCATGAAGGAGGTTAAACAACGCTCCAAACTATACGCTACATTTTGGTGAGGAAAAACAGTCATGGCCATTTTCAAAGGGGTCCCTTGACCTCTGACCTCAAGATATGTGAATGAAAATGGGTTCTATGGGTACCCACGAGTCTCCCCTTTACAGACATGTCCACTTTATGATAATCACATGCAGTTTGGGGCAAGTCATAGTCAAGTCAGCACACTGACACACTGACAGCTGTTGTTGCCTGGTGGGCTGCAGTTTGCCATGTTATGATTTGAGCATATTGTTTATGCTAAATGTAGTATCTGTGAGGGTTTCTGGACAATATGTGTCATTGTTTTGTGTTGTTAATACATACAGTTGCATGTATGCCCATAAAAGTATTAAATACTTGACAAATCTCTCTTTAAGGTACATTTCGAACAGATAAAAGATGTGTGATTAATTTGCGATTAATCATGATTAACTATGGACAATCATGCAATTAATCACGATTAAATATTTTAATCGATTGACGGCTCTAAATAAAACATTAGACTTCAGACTTTGAAAACCCCTGAAGACCAACGATTAATCAAGAAACTACGTATCAATAATGAAAATAATCATTATTGCCGCCATAGTCTTTAATGTAAGTCTGGTTTTCTCTGTAGTTGAGATGAAGTATCTGAGACTGTACAGGGTATAACTTTACACTAAATGTGATTAAATATGCAAAACTGCTGTAATGCTCCTTTAAATAGCATCAGTCTTCATGGAGGATGTTTTTTGCTCCCATTCCCGAGGAAGAAGGAGAAAAAGTTGTTAAATGACGTCCAGCAGCTCCAGATAATCATTACAGCAGATAAATGATCCGACCTGACAGAGTGAGGCTTCCATCAGCAGGATGGAGAGATTTAGAGAGGAAGAAGAAGAAGAGAGAGAATGAGGCAGGCAGCTGCTTCACACGGTCATAAATTAAAACTGTCGGGGTGAAGCTAACGCTGGAGCTAATGAGCGGCAGCCATGAAGATAAATGTTGTAAACATTCCCGGCTGGTGTCGAGGTGAACTGATAGAAGAACCAACAGCGTCTCGTTGAAGATCAGAACAGGATCCGTGTGATAAGCTGTGTTTTCGTGATGTTTTCACCTCACTGCTGAGAGCCTTTCATATGCTAATGTGTTCGAGCCCAGCACGTTTTCAATTAGACCTGCTGAAGGTTGGTCTGACAAAGGCACAAGAAAATCAGACACCTGTGGCTTCATACCGGTCTGTCTGATAAACTGTCTCCCTCTCTGATGAAGAGAGACCACCAGAGTTAGAGGAAGTATTCTTCGTAAAGGTGCAGTGTGTTGGGTTTGGTGGCATCTATAGCGGTGAGGTTGTGTTTGCCAAGCATGTCGGAGAACTATGGTGCCTGACGTGAAAGCCAGTGTTTTGTTTGTCCGTTCTGGGCTACGGTAGAAACATGGTGGCCGATCTGCTCCCTGTGTAGACATACAGTGCGTTCCAATCTGCGTACTTCTGTACTTACACTTACTATATTGAGTGCATAAGTGCATTCACACTGTGAAGTATGGCAAAATGCAGTGCACTCGAAGTATACTTATTAATATTATATTCCATTTCTGCAAATAGATCCCCCTAAATGCTACACACTGTTCCTTTAAGTAAAAGTTCTACTTTCCGGTATTTAAGTATCGAGACAGGACTATAGTACACAGAGCTCACAGGAGTACGTCTGTCCTTCTCTGAACCAGAGTTTTAGTCTGAAAGTGTTTCAGCTTTGAAGCAGCAAGTGGGTCAGTCAGTGTTTGAGGTCTGGATGTGTTAAAGTGGGACAGCCCATATAAATAATACGTAAAAAAAAAATACTTACAATGCAGAAAAGGCTGCTGGAGCCTCTCTCTGCTGTCAGCTACTGACAGCGAGAGACGCTGTCTGTGTTGGTTATTCCCCGTCGACTCAACTGTGCTGTGAGAAAAACTGACTTTTAGAGCAAAACAGTCTCTACTTTAAACATTAAATTAATCTGCTGTTTAATCCTTAAATCAGATAATTGAAACTGAAGACTTTTAAAGACTTTTTAAGACAAACAAATGCAGCTTATTATTTAGATATTAAAACATGACAACAAGGGTTGTCAATCGATTTAAAACATTTAATCGTGATTAATCACTCATTGTTTTTATCAGTTCAAATGTACCTTAAAGGGAGATTTGTCAAGTATTTAACACTATTATCAACATGGGGGATCCCTAATGGGGCATGTAACGGTGACTACGTCCACCTCTTATATACAGTCTGTGGGCGAAACCAAAAGCAGTCCGCCGTTATTATTGTTGTTGTTTCAGACGCATTCTCATTACACAAAGCAACAATGGGCATGCGCAAAGTGAGGTAAAGACGTCATTGTTTCCCAAACAGTCTTTTTTACACGTCCACATGTAATACAAAAAACTGCGCCTCCTTCAAAGATCTAAAAAAAACAAGATGGTGACGACCAAAAACCAAGATTGTTTGCTACAAACCAAGATGGCAACGGCCAAAAGCCAAGATGATGATGGCCAAGAACCAAGATGGTGACGGCCACAAACCAAGATGATGACGGCCAAAAGCCAAGATGGTGACGGCTAAAAACTATGTCCAGTTCTTAGATACAGTCTTTTTCTTACAGGTTCTCCTTTTTAAAAATGTATTCATGCAGTGTGTGTGTTGTGGAAGGTTTTCCACATGTCTGTCTCAGATATTAAGTCCACACTTTGGACAAACACGTGTAGCTTGAGCTAATAAACGTCTCCGTTGTAAAACAGACTGATGATGTGAACGACGTGACGACAACCTGTAAAACAGCCGTTGAAATACACACAGCTCACATCCTCCTCAAACATCACTCCACTCTACGCCGTCTGAGGGCGAGAAACACCCACATAGGTACCTCCATATCTGACTGTGTATCCATCATAATGCAGCAGCTCCTCTCTTCACTCCACTGAGCCGCTGAACACAAGTGGAGAAAATGTTCCTGAAGTGAAGGAGCGTCCTTAAAGCTGAGCACTTTACATAATCCCCTCAGGCTGGAGATGAGATGAACGTCTTCAGCCGAGTGAAGATGGAATCTAAACTCAAAGCAATAGTACACATGGTCACCTCCCCCTGCTCTTTATGGTCCCAGAAAGGTTTTCTATCTAATGGAGTTAAGGAGAGCGGAGCGCCAGAAAAATTTATGCACATTGACTTTGACGGAGTCCAAACAAAAGGTTATAAAACGTCCAAAAAAGTTCCTGTGCAGCATTATCCAAGTGTCTTGTAGCCATTCGTGGGCTCATGGAAATCCAAACTCAACTATTTTCACGAAACTATTTCTAAACAAAGCTTTGTGAAGGAGTTTGTTGTGCGCGTGTTCGACCTCCGTTGAAGTCTGTTTGCAATGATATGCTTTCATTTTTCGCTCAGGTCTCCTTAACACCATTAGATAGAGAACGTTTTTCTGGGAACACATAGAGAGCCGAGGGACCACATGGTGGCACGTAATGTGTTAAAAAAGCTTGGTCTCACTAAATGGCGTATGAATGACACCGCAATTTGTAAGTCATTTCGTGTGCAGTAACAGCCATTCTAGCTTTTGGCAGGGCATTTAAAAAAGATCAGGTTAGTTAAAATGATGTGCCGCCTCAGGAAACAATTCAAGTTTAAGAAAGAAAACATCATTGTTTGGGTTAAAATAACTCAGTTCTAGGGTTGGGAGATATGGAGAAAATCAGATATGATATTTTTGACCAAATATCTCGATATCGATATTACGATGATATTGTAGGTTGACCATTGGTACTTTCACAAAATATTTACAGAATGAGATTTTTGATAAATGATCATCAGCAATGTGGATATAATGACTAAGTGTAAAAGGGATATAATAGAAAAGCTAGAACAGTCTGGTAAGTAAATAAAAAGTGACATCACTTTATTGTAATGTAGCCTTTAAAACCAATTTACGATACGATTTCTAGTCTCATATCACGATGTCGATATAATATCGATATATTTCCCAGCCCTACTAAGTTCGTTATGTAACTTAACTTACATAGCCTACATAATTTGAAATAAGTCAACGTTGACTTTTGGTTTCACACGGGACACAAACAGCGGCCTCCTGGGTGAATGTCCCGTGTTTGACGCATCCATTGTTTCTTTGGTGCCACCACCACCATGTGAATACGCTGTTGAGAGGTCGTGGTCATTTCCCGTATTTTTGTCAGACCAGGCTGCTTTGTTTGCTGACTCAGCGTGCAGCCTGGATGCTGACAGGCCAGCTGAGACGAGGCATCATGTGTTTTGTTTGTGGCGGCTCCAGCTCCTCGCTGCTGACACCAGGTGAGGTTCTGGCGTCTG
>CAKALG010027899.1:0-10655 GCA_916700815.1 Helicolenus hilgendorfi | reverse complement strand
CAAGGCCAACATCGTCCCTTGGGTCAGCGGCGAGGACATAGTGGATTGCCTGAAGAAAATAATGGAGGAGAGATGAGATGTGTGTGTTTGTGTGTGTGAAAGGGAGAGTGAATGAGGGGGTCAAATATATAGCAAAGGTGCACCAAACCCCAGTCCTGGTGAGCAGCAGGATATGCATGATTTTACCCCAGCAACACTTGGTACAACCTGTAAAGACTTAGACAAATAGTCGGAATCTATTTGAATCAAAGGAATAGTTTTTTGGAATTTGCTTTCTTGTGGAGTCAGGAGATCCTCCTGAGAGAGTGCTATCGGTCTTCTCAACCAACTCTCTGCAAATAAATATATTTTCCAAAATGTCAAACTATTCCTTTAATGCTAGCCTGGTATAAAAGCCTATAGAGTGCTCCATGGATGACGTATTTTTAGCATCGCCCTGGTTCCCACCACAAAAAGCCAATGGGGATTTTTGCATTGGATTTTGGATTATTGCAGAAAATCAGTTGTGTGGCAAACAAACGTTTATGATACTTACACGTTTTGTTCAGCAAGATGATCTCCGCCAGAAGTCGCCAGAAGTAAAAGGCTAACGTAAACACAACGAGGCTGAAATGGCGGACGAGTCGACGTGATGACGTCTCATTTAGCCACTTGTTAGCAACCGCCTTTTTTAAGACACATAAAAGCTTAAAAATTCACAAGTGGGGTATTTATTGATGTATTTTATGTCGTAGAACAAAACATTCAAATATCTTAAGCTTATGTTAACCACAGACCTTATTTCAGGCATCTAACTAAAAACCCATTCAAAAAACCCATTGACTTCCAGACGAGGGAACCGGAAGTGCTAAAATGCAAACTCATTTTGGGGTTTTAGGACTCATTCCTGCAGCACTCTATTGCCATCTTAATTAATAGTGTGTAATAAGTGTGTAGTAAGTAATAAGTGTGTATGCAGTATTAGAACTTGACTCCCATTAAAATGCAAATAAATTAGCTCACTGGTCAAGATAATCATGAAGATTAATGGAGATATACAGTATTGATGAAGCTCTAAGTTCTGGTTTTTGAGTCTGATCAAACTGCTGAAGATCTTAACCAAAGTTGTATCTAGTAAGCTCTTGGGGTGAGCTAAATCCAATGCAGTCAGCTCATTGAACACACCATCTCCTTCAATATGAATATAGGTTACATTGAACTATCTCACTGTATCTGACATTATTGAGCAATCCTAGCTGTAAATGTTTGTGTAACAGGTACTGTGTAGAGATTTTAGTGACCAAGAGCAACAGCTTAAATCTAGTCCAATCCTGTCGGTCTCTTGTGTTGACGTTTATTTTTAAAACACTTGACGCGGCATTGAAGGACCTCGACGATGGACGCACAGAGTAGGATCAGGTGTTGTAGCACTACCTGGGACAAAAGACCACACATGTCGTGTCGGGCAGGGACAC
Source organism: Helicolenus hilgendorfi (assembly GCA_916700815.1). NCBI lineage: Eukaryota > Metazoa > Chordata > Actinopteri > Perciformes > Sebastidae > Helicolenus > Helicolenus hilgendorfi. The sequence goes on along the minus strand of CAKALG010027899.1, from coordinate 9,201 downwards.
GGACGGCGTAGAGCAGGGATAAGGTGACATAGTACCTGTGCTCTCTCCACCACTCATTACTGATACCTAATCTAGGGCTTGATTATACAACAGTAATCTACACCAGCATGAGATCCAAAGGGAACGCTGTAGCCATTCGCTTGCACTTTGGCCCCAACATTATACCCTGTGACTCTGAAACAATGAAAAGTACCAATTGAAGACTTTAAATTGTATTTGTCTAGTTGTTATTAGCAAGCACTCACTGTACTTGTACCCTATTAAAACTCCCAGTGAATATTAGTACTGCTAAAAGGCTATCTGTTTAGCTTGAGGAGGATTTACAGTCTTTATGTTTGAATGTATTCCCAGTAAACTGCAGTGTTGTGAGTGACTGAAGATGAGCCTCTTTAGTATATTTGCATACTGAACTCAACATGTAACCTCATTCTGCCTCACTAAATCCATGACAGGGACTGGAAAATATATTTAAAAACATCAATTAGGAGCACTTGTATACACTGAGATGGTTTACGGGGACATTAATATTTTGTTTAAATTCAGGAAATTGTGAAATGTGTTTTTCCATCCTGTTTACAAAAAGCAGATTCTAATAGGGCATATGTATACTGTGCATTTGCCGATATTTGCAGCCTGTTTAAGGTTTCCATGTTAGTATACACACACGTTAACGATCACTGATATTGGTCCTGTCTTTAGTATGAATAATTGAGCGTATATTTGCATTTATTCATATCCTTGTACTGAACATCTTTTCAAGCCATTGCGATTAACAATGATAAAGTTTGGGTGCTGATGAAAAGCCGTAAAACAGATAAGTAATAAGCTTTGATGAAATACTTCTAGCCTTAAAAACATTATGCTGTATAAGTGCTGGAAATTTCCTTTTCAGTGTTTTAGTTTCTCAGGGAGTAGAGAGGAAAGTGTTAACAAGCAAACATGTTTATACAAAATATGTTTTATTTGCTGTTTTTAGAGTATACTGTAGAAGTAATAATCAACACAGCTGGAGTGTGATCCTGAAATCCTTTGAGATCAAAACCTAATCCACTAATGCTTTGTGATCAGGAGACTAATGTTCTGTGAGCTTTACTCCTTCAGACGCTATGATTATTTAAAAAATGTAACAGGGGGTATTTTAATTTACTTTAACTGTCTGTGTATTTGTAAAACTTCCATGGAGTTTTGTGCAATAATTACATGCTGTTTACTTGATATGATGTTAAAGAGATAAACAGGAAGAAAAACTTGACATTTGACATTTTCAGGGATGTGAATCGACACTAGATCACCAAACTAAAGAGTCTTTTATAATTAAACTTTAAAATGGTATCATGGCTTCACAACAACCAAATACAATTGTGTTGTTAGGAATCTGCTCGACTAATATGCTACTTGTTTTTCGTGGTTTGCTGTATCTCGGGTGTGTGTGTGTTTTTAATCAAAAATCTAACATTGTGTGTAATGCATCAGTGTATCAGGAATATAAAGCCATTATCTGATTAATCTGTTTCTGTTGTGTGTTTCACAGACGTGACTATAAACTGATAGTTTCCTCTTAAGGATGAATTAGGCTTATCATAACTGCATATCAGCTGCATTAAAGAATCATATTGACAACAAGAATCTCACCTCAAGGTCCATTTAGCGGCTGTTCTGGAGCTTTCGATCACACAAGATGAGTTTGCTCAGTTTTCACAAAAATTTCAAATTTTCATTTTTTGAGTACACAGTATTGAACATAAAATAAATATAAAAACATATATCGTATAAAAATTTTAAAAAATGGAAAATTTAAATCTACATTTTGCATAAAAAAATATTCTCAAATCACAACATCGCAAATTCAAGCCCAACAGGCAACAACAGCTGTCAGTGTGTCAGTGTGCTGACTTGACTATGACTTGCCCCAAACTGCATGTGATTATCATAAAGTGGGCATGTATGTAAAGGGGAGACTCGTGGGTACCCATAGAACCCATTTTCATTCACATATCTTGAGGTCAGAGGTCATGGGACCCCTTTGAAAATGACCATGCCAGTTTTTCCTCGCGAAAATTTAGCATACATTTGGAGTGTTATTTAGCCTCCTTCTCGACAAGTATGTTGTGGTTGGTATCAATGGATTCCTTTTTTTGGATTCCCATTTTGGCTGTCGCCATCTTGTTTTTTTTCAACCAGAAGTGATACGAGAGGGTGCAGGAAAGTACAACCGAATGCTGATTAGAGCATTTTTAGGCGACCAAAATGTTACAATTAACGTTCATGAACTGAATACACACTGAAAGGGTTAAAGTTCTAAGATGAAAACAGGGACAACACCCAGACCAGATAACGCCGTGGTAGCTATCTATCAATCACAAGGTAGCCGCGCCTAAAGCATACCCTGCTTTATGGTCTATTTGACTCTAAATGGGACCATAATTTACTAAATGAACACCATGCTGTATTGAAGAACACTTGAAACTACCGACTGAGACCATAAACTCACGTTTACAATGTTTACTGAGGTAATAAATCAAGTAAGAAGTTGAATCATTTTCTCATAGACTTCTGTACAATCAGATTTTTTTTCACAACCAGAGGAGTCGCCCCCTGCTGGCTATTAGAGAGAATGCAAGTTTAAGACACTTCAGCATTGGCTTCACTTCTCAGACCCACGCAATATCTCAGGAATGCCATGTGCGGATTGTATTACATCTGGCACAAACATCCACTTGGACTCAAGAATAACCTGATTAGATTTTGGTCGGCCAAAGGTCAAGGTCACTGTGTCCTCAAGTCCGTGCCATTCTTGTGATATCTCAGGAACACCTTCTTTCTTCACATTTGGCACATGCGTCCACTTGGACTCAAGGATGAACTGATTAGTATTTGGTGGTCAAAGATCACTGTATCCTCATGAAACACATTTTTTGTCCATAACTCAAGAATTCATATGCTAATTATGACAATTTAACACAAATGTCTAATAGGATAAAATGATGAAGCGATGACATTTTGGACAGACGGATGTAAACTGCAACTTCGCAGAGGCATACGACCATAAGGCGGTAATTCTAGTTTTAAGCAAAGATGCCAAAAAATACCTGGTTGCTTCTCAATTGTTAATATTTGCTGCTTTTGTCTGTTTTATATCATTTATTTGGGTTTTGGACTATCGGTTGGAAAAAAAAAAGACATTTGCTGACTTTTTTTTATAGCCTAAAAACTATTAATTGTTTTGAATCAAGCAAATGATGTGATATCATAAAAAGATCAAATACGGCTAGTTGACCTTAAAGGGCCTTTAAACCACTGCACACTAACTCGCCACCTTCAGTCATTTCAATCAGGGGAAGGCGGCAGAGGGGACACAGTGTGGTAGAGTTGTGAAGTAGTTACCGCACACATGAACGCGCACAGATTTTGCTCTGCAGAGTTCACCGTGCTGAAATCCTGGCATTAATTGCCTGGCGTTCACCGAAGCAGTGGGCGTAGCAGCAGCAGCTGCTTTTAAATACGCTTTGCTTTTTTGGGGAACACTCTATGAGGCTCTGCAGGTACGCAGTTGTACTTGAGATTGTTTCATAAGCAGCCGTTTAAAAGTTCAAGAATGAACTCAATATTAAAATTGTGTTTTGTAACCCAATAAAGTCTCAGTGGAGAGGACCATTTATAAACCAGTTTGGGCCAAGAATATTGGAAGGGAACCAATGGAGTTATACTAGTATGGATTTGTTGATGGTTTTAAGTGAATGTTTTGGGAGAGACAATGTCAAGCCGGTGTCAAAGAGATAAGAAGAGACCGGGGGAGTGATTTATGGAGAAGAGACAAGGAGAAGAAGCCTCAGATGACTCAAAACCGTCCTCTTAAAGTGGGTGACATGTTGATTTAGCAGCAGAGGCAGAAGCAGAGAAAAGGAGGACAGAAGAGACCCGGAGTGAGAGGAGTCATCCAAACCCCGGTCTCAACTTGCAGGACTTCAGACAGCCAAAGGACAAAGTGAAGACAGAAGGGCCGGATTAGAGGAGAGAGGATGAGAGTGCAGACAGAGAAGTGGAGGTGGCAGGGTCAGTGGAGAGAGAGGGTCAGCAGTGTGGAGAAAGATGGACAGAAACACTGAGCTGTGAGGATTTGAGAAGACATTAGAGATGAGATGAATAAACATGTGTGCCACCGGCATGGCCAGGATAGTTACGACCTTCAGTGGATGAGGCATATGGCTACATTAAAGGGGAACTCCACAGAATTTACACTTCAAAGTCTGTTTACAGGCCTTGGGGAGTACTATTTCATATGTGGAAAATATGTTGCATAAAACCTTTTGTGTCTCCAGAGCAAAGGGTCTGAGAAGTGAAGCCAATGCTGAAGTGCCTTAAACGTGCATTCTTTCTAATAGCCAGCAGGGGGCGACTCCTCTGGTTGCAAAAAGAAGTCTGATTGTATAGAAGTCTATGAGAAAATTAGCCTACTTCTCACTTGATTTATTACCTCAGTAAACATTGTAAACATGAGTTTATGTTCTCAATTGCTAGTTTCAAGTCTTCTTCAATACAGCATGATGTTCATTTAGTAAATTATGGTCCCATTTAGAGTCAAATAAACCATAAAGCACGGGATGTTTGCTTGCGTGGCTACCTTGTGATTGACGGATCACTACCACGGCATTGTCCGGTCTGGGATTTGTCCGTGTTTTCGTCTTACAACTTTTGGTTTCAGTTCATAAAAGTTAATTGAGACATTTTGGTCGCCTAAAAATGCCTCATTCAGTGTTCGGTTGTATTTAGCTCCAACCTCTTGGGTCACTTCTTGTTGCAAAAACCCAAGATGGCGACAGCCAAAATGCCAAAATCGAGGCTTCAAAACCGGCAGTCCACAAACGAATGGGTGACGTCACGGTGTCTACGTCCACTTCTTATATACAGTCTATGCTCCAGAAAGAGCTGCACAAAATCTGATAAATTAATACCAAGATCCCCTTAAATTTTACACACTGGTCCTTTAAACCAGGGACTGCAGATGAAAATTTGCATTTTGGCTAAATCTGATACATTTACATCATATTAGTGTTTTATAACATGTATCAAAACTAAGTTACAAAGTGCTGCAATTAAATAAGATAAAGCAATAGAAGTAAAATGTAATACTTTCAGCTCCTCAAGCTTCTAAAAGTCCATGAAGTGAACTGTCCCCAACTTAAGAACCACTGGTTTACAGTATGTGCAGCACTTCTGTATTACATCTCTTGACCGGAAGATGGCGCCAAGTCTCAAATGTCTTTGTCAAAACTGCTTATGTCCTGTGCAGTAACTGACTTCTATCATTTCTTACAATATACCAAGTACATAGAGTTGTGTTGCGCTGGATTAATGAGAAACCCTTGTGACAACAACAGGCTTCCTTCGGCGTAAACAGTCGTGCTGATGTGAATTCATGAAACAACTATATGACAGCAGAGGCTGAAGGCTGTGGTGACGGAGATGACATGAGGTGTTTGTGCGTGCTCCATGATATCACCATGTGGGTTTGATGTGCTGCTGAAGTCAGCCAAGTAATTTGTTGATTCAGCTTGTAAAGGTCTGCTTTGTGCCTGCCATTTCAACCTTGGTTCTGTATTTAACCCCTATTTTTATCTCTTCCCCCGATATCCCCCGTCTTCCTATCTAGTTTGACTTCTGTCAGATCAGATAAAGACATTCCACGTGTCATCTTTGCATCCAATCTCACATTGTTCTCACCCCACATCTCTCTGATTTATCCTGTCACTCGGGTCCCTCGGGTGATTCCGTGTCATTGTTGTTGTCTACCTACATATTTTCTGTTGTCAGTCTGGGGCTTCTTATGATAACGTCACCGGAAAAAAGCTGACTGTACGAAACACTTCTTCCTTATGCATTGCCTTCTTTTTCTAATACCGCTCTTTGGAAAGCCTCTCTGTTCGCTCTGGACTTTTGCAACTCTCAGCTCAATTGATCCTAACAGAATTGATCCTTCAATTTAGGTCATATGGATGCTGACGTTGTTAGGGAGAGAAGAGTACATGCTGTCTATTATGATTAAATAGGCTAAAGATAACTTTCTGTACAACCCAATTTCCAATGACCTCCAGGGGTAAGTGAATGGACAGAAAACCCAATTAACATCAGTCTGTGGACAACGATGACAAATCGTATTTGAGGATCTTGAAGTCGTCAATGACAGCCTCGCCGCTTCCTGTTGTACCTCTCTGTCAATATCCACATACCAGCTGACACAGCCCACCACCACCACCAATAACAGGAGACACTCAGCTGTTAAAATGCTTTAAATTGGCAATGCTGTCCGATGATTGCTTTTATTGATAACCCTCATTGATTTTTCTCCATTCAATTACTCCTTCCGAGGTGAAAGATAACTCCATTAAGGGACTTTAGCTTTGTAAGAGGTCGCTCTGAATTAGGACGTGGACTTCCTGCGCCAAAACGCTATCAGGCTGATTAGGCTCGATCCACTCCCCTGTGTTTGATTCCTCTGCTGATAGTTTAAGAACACAATGCCCGCCAAAAGTCAAGCTAATAGCTTCGAGCAGAGTCCCTCCATGACAGAAACAGCCAGTTAGCAACAAATGGAGATGGAGAGGAGAGGGAAGTGTGGGATGCCCGAGTTGACGTATGTTGATGTCCTTGAACTGAACGGTGGAGATAAAGACTAAGATTCCTTCGCTTGTAGGTCATCAGCTACAGAAAAAGCAATGTTATAATCTATCTGCACGTCCTTGAGGAGCTTAAATATCACAAAATCAGCCCGTCCGCATTGCGAGGAGCTTTCGTGTATTCGTGGGTTATCTGCTGAAGCTGTAGCGGTTGAGGAAAACTGAACAAAGGACATGAATTGTGTGATATAATAAAATAATTTTGGGGGACAATGATAACAAACAAATGTTTTAGGCAAAGGTACACCATGATGTTATTAAAGAAATTTAGTATCACACTTCAGCCCGTTCTCATTCCCAGGGTATCAAATACCGACGCTTTGTCACAACTGTCGGCGTTCGATAACGACACGCAAGACACCCTTTAGTGACGGGATGAGACTACAATGAAAACCCATCCGTGGCAACATTAAACGCACAGGTTAAGTGTTGTAGTGATGTAGTTGGTGAAGGTGGATGGGTCCAACAAACACAAGGCTTTCTTCCAGGCGACCGCTGTCCGTGTCCCGTGCTTTACATTTCACTTTGACTTTACAATCAGCGGTTCGTTTGTGTCCCGTGTTGACAACATCCAGTCACATTTGCACTGTAAAAACATAGTAATTTTACGCCCGACAGTGTTGTTTTTTCCTAAACCTAACTAAATGGTTTTGTTGCCTAAACCTAAACACGTGTTTTTGTTTAATTCATAACATTGAGTACGTGTTTACTGCGACCGAAAAATGAAAACGGACGGGTCTGACAAAGTGTCAGTATCTGACGAGTTGGGATGAGAATGTGTGGCAGACTTAAGCTGGGAATACACTGTACGATTTTAGAAATGTTGTTGTGTAATTCCTGTTTCTACTGTACAAGTAGATCGTTTGCGATGTAAAGCCAAATGTCACGATTTATTTGCTCACACGCTACTGTCCGATCGTCAGACACGACCTGAGTGCTCATACTGTGCGTAGCAGAGGTCTGTACGGGTCACAATGCTAACGAGGCAGAAACGTGCTGCCATAGATAGATAGATAGATAGATAGATAGATAGATAGATAGATAGTAACTTTATTGATCCCGAGGGAAATTCAAGTTTCCAGTATCACAGTTCCATAGTGCAAAACATGTTAGTGAAAATGCAGTAAAAAAGTTAGTAGGGCAAAGTACAAAAACATATACCAGATTTAAAAATAGAAGGAGATGAAGAAAACTGTTAAAACTGAATGCCGGCGTATATGAACTCGCCGTGGCTAGAAAGACATGTAGGCAGACAGTATGGCTTGTTCATTTTGCAGAGAGAATTGGAGGTAAGCTAGCTACGTTTTATTATATCTATTGTACATTGTTATCTTGATAGCTACACTCTGATTACTGCAAGAAAAGCAGAAAAAATTCCCAGCTATAGTAAAAAGTCACAGTCCTGAACAGTTCACACAGCCCACCACACATTTCTCAAAGTTGGGAAGACATTTACGAGGAGGTCACATGGTCTAACACCACCACAGATTAAAAAGATGATCTTTCAGAGTGTCCTTGTTGCTGACACGCGCAATGTCCATAATATGTGTCAAAAAAACACACTATAATTCCAACAATGCAACTAGATAGCATCTTTTTATCAGAGCTGCGGTGCCTGTTAACCGCCCTCACCTTTCAAACTTCACACCCCCAGTTTGTACACAGACTGTTCACATCATCAGGGTTATTTTCTAGCGCTTAAGAAAGCTCCAAACCAGAACTACAGATGACATTATACAGCTGTTTTGACAAGCTGAGTAGTGTTCTCCATGATAAGTAAACTGACCTTTATGTGTAAAATTCATGGAGTGCCCCTTAAAAGCAGCTGAATTGATAGCTGAAGGCATAAAAGCTCCTGATTTGTATCCAAAAGCCTGATGGAAGAAGATGAAACAAGCTGATGGTGTCTGTTCAGTCTCAGGCTCCGTCTAAAGACAACAGTGTGGTAAATATATGTGTTTTCTGAAATCTCCCTTTTCATAAAGCTCTAACTCTTTCTATAGTGAGTGCAGCCAGAACTAGAAGGAACAGGAGGAAACCAGAAACTTTGCGATTAACCTCCGTACAAACAGGTGAAAGTTATCAACATGTTGAACAACACACGTTTTCACATGCTCTGCTGCACGGTGAGCGAACGTCAAAGTCATCACTTGTCACGAGATAAACTTCCACATGTACAGTACATGATGACAGATGAAGACAAAGATGAAGAAAAGAGGTCATAACCTTGGAAAATATGTGGCTGCAGAATAATAGACTGTGCGCTGTGTAATGTTTTTACACGGTTGGAGAACTGGTATTTCCCACACAATCAATTGTGATTGTTTTGGCATTCAACTGCAGTTATAAAAGGTGACGTATAGATTCAGTGATGCAGTGAGAAACGGTCGGGCACCGGCATGCAGAAAGTTTTCTAGCATATAGGGCAGCCTATATAGCACTACATCATGTTTTCTCCACTGGAAGGGCACCCAAGAGGGCACTTTTATCACATTTTCTCTACTGGAAGGGCACCCTAGAGGGCGCT